>OVAP01000009.1:73079-83100 GCA_900406295.1 Aurinia saxatilis | reverse complement strand
AAAAAAAAAAAAAAAAAAAAAAAAAAAAAAAAAAAAAAGACTGATGAGGCTTCCCAATAAAGCTGCTCTTTCGTTTCGTGCCATAAGAGTATCAGTGAAATTGCTTTTGTCAAAAAAAACATTTGAAAACTTTACAATTTACAAGCACAAAATACAAAGAAAGATAAGAATCCCACATACAAAAATGAAATTATGGGATATTTAGAATGCGCAGCAACCAGCAGCATAGACCGCGATGAGGAGGACAAGGACTAAAATGTTAATGACCGACAACTTTCTCCAGTCAAGACGAATCTCCTCGAGCACACCAGCTTTGCAAGAATGGCACTCGTAGCATAACATTTCTACTCCATTGTTCCATCTGTAGCAATCTTCTCCTTCTACCGCTCCTGCCTCGTATCTGCACGCGGTTGGTGGCTTAATTACAACATCCCGACTTTAAGCATTTCATTCATATTAGCTAGCAAATAAAGTTTTTGATACATAAAAATTATGTTGATCTTTTGAAAAAAGAAATCAAAATTTACGTTGTTAAATGGAAGCCAGTACACAAACCAAGTTTGAATCATTTCTTATTTGTGATTGTGAGAATACATTTAGTAATTTACAAAATAGTTTTGAAAAATTTGAACAAAAAAAAAAAAAAAAAAAAAAAAAAAAAGTTGGGGGCCNAAAAAAAAAAAAAAGAAGTTGAGGGCTCAGTTAAAAGCTATAAGCAAATGCAAACACAAATACAAACAAAAATGGTAAAATCTCGGGCAGGCCCAACAACAGTTGATGGGGGATAAAATGAAAACGCAGGACGCATACTTTAGACTTTAGGGAGAGAAATAGTAACCCTAATTTTGGATCATGTGGCCGAGGTTCGTCATCGCGCAGGTCCCTCGCCGTCGATCTGCATTTTCTAGCCGCAATTTCTCCACGGGCTCCGATAAGGGCTATGGTAAAGTTTCCTCATTCTATCAAAATTTCGAATAAGTACTCGTTTGTGTTGAAAATTAAAGAATTTTTTCTTCTGATCTGTGACTGTAGATAAGTTTACGATTGTGAAGGAGACTGTCTCGGAGTACAATCGTGTTTTTTCATCAATTGTGACGGGATATGCCATTGGTATAGTGAATTATTCTTTCTGTTAATGTTCACTTTGGCTCAGCTTGTGATCATTTCTCTTTTGTTTATATTTAGCTGATGTTACCATTGGAAGCATAACGTCGCCAATTAAAAAATATTACGTGGTAAAAGCACAATCAACTATCACTTCTTCTGCTTTGCTTCGCTTCATCATCTCTGACTCTTTTTTTTCTCAATCTAATTGCAGTGGAAGGCTGAGGCTGAGGCTATGAGGGACTCCGAGGGAATCTAGTACGGCCCGGACAAGGTGTGGTCTGTTAGTGGGTTAATGGCCTTTGACCATGTCCATCCATAAGGTTTCTTAACAATTTTTAATTAATAAATATAACATTCATTTAGAATTAAGAATTCCACATATATTATATTGCATAAAATTTTAAACATACATTACATCGTAAAAAATTTTAGTAGCCTGCTCAGGGATTTGATGAGTAGATTCTCATAGTCGTCTACCATTGTTTCATCAGCACAATAAGTTAAGTCTCGGTTTTGAATAAGCGAGGTTTTAGGTTCAAATCCTCTACCAAATTGTCAATTTTTTAAAAAAGATCAAAATGACCTAGTTTGATTTAACTGTGTGTATTAACGGATTGTTAACTCTGTTTTTTGTTCTGTTACTAAGTTTAACGGCATACCTAAATCTGTCTACTCAATAAAAATTCGTGATTTAAATTGATAGGCAACTGAAAATTTGGGGTTTAAATTACTTTCATGAAAATTGGGGTTTAAAAAAGTTTTTTTTTGTCAGAGAGTTGGAGCTTTTCTCCCTATTTAAATTTGGATCCGTGCCATTTTCTTGAAAAAAATTGATAGAGTTGTTTATCAAATAATTAGTAACTCTATAAACTAATATCTTTAATGTAAAAAAGCCCCATAACATAACAAAATCTTGGCCCACTTGTTTTGTTTGCATTATTAAGGGATAATGTGTCTTGGTTTCTCACGATGAGTTTTTTCGATGAGTGGTCTAAAAGACTTACTAGACAGACACTTTTAGAAACGTCATTGCTCAAGTCTTGTAGCTGTGGACTATTAGAAATCGTTGAGAAGCTAGTACAATGAATCCCGAATCGACTTCACATTCTCCCCTCCTGTCTCTATTAGGCTTTACTTGAAAAACATCCTAAGTTGTGAAAAACATCCTAAGTTGTGTGATATCCCAAGCCCATTAGGGCGTGTTATACCTGCATTCATAAGCAGTGTTTTTGGATTCAATGTTGTTTCATCAGAATACTACTGGAAGCGGAACCACAACCTCAGCCCAAAGCGCCCTCTTTCAGTTTGGGTCATCTACATCAGATCCTTCCTTCATTTCGTTTTACTGCAAGCACGTCTATTGCAGCAAAGAGTTCTCCGTTTGGAGTTGCAAAGTCAGAACCTGCAGCATTAGCTTTTGGCTCAACACCTCAACTTAGTTGGACAAACGCCTCGGCAAACTCTAGTGGTACTACGAGTTTTTCTCTATTAGGGACAAAACTGGCAAACTCCGAACTCTGCTCCAGCCTTCAGTTCCTCTTTCACTACTTCTTCATCTCCCATTTTGGAAAGATTTGCGTCTGGCGGAGGAGCAGCAGCACCGTCTCCCTCCAACAATGGCAATCTCGTTCCAGTTTGGAGGTCAACCGAACGCAAGCACGCCACAGTATGTATCACTGGGGAGCAATGGATCATACACCCAGACAACAGAGACACATTGCTTGAAGTGATGAAACATTTCGTCAACACATACATGAATGATGAATCCTCGTCAAATTTTTCTATACGGTTTATGATTAAATGTTGAATCTCAATCCGGTTTTGCTTAATTATACCAAACCTTCAACGAAACAATTAAAAAAGTATTGGTTTACTCATTCCACGGTCATTAAAGAATTTGATAAGATGACGAGAGTTTTTTGGCGTGAAGAAGAACACAGAGCCTCCAGAGGATGCTTCTGATCGGAGATTGGGGATTTGGTTTTGGGTTCTGGAGTGAGGGAATTGGGGTTTGTGTTCTTGAGTGTGTTTTAGTGGGAGCAGAGGAAAGGTTGGGACGTGTTGTTGAAAAGCTTACTTGAGAGAGTTCTCTGGTAAAGACTATGTTGCTTTGTTTTTGTTGACGAATGCGTATCATTCAGATAGCTATTTTGGGAACAAGATTCTTGATTTTGTAGAGGTCTAGAAGAGACAAGATATGGTTATCCTTTTGTGTATGTGATTGATAAACACATAGCTCAAGTAGATTTGCCTCGGTTGTACAAAGCGGCTGATGCGTTTGTGTTGCCTACAAGAGGACAAAGATGGGGGCGACCGATTGTGGAAGCTATGGCAATGTCTTTGCCTACTGGTCAGGACCAACAGAGTATCTGACGGAACAGAACGGTTACCCGTTAGTGGTTGAGGAGATGAGTGAAGTAAAGGAAGGTCCCTTTGAAGGGCATCAATGTGCTGAGCCGTCTCTCTATAAGCTTAGGGTTCTTATGAGGCATGTAATGAGTAATCCTGATAAGGCTAAGCTTAAAGGAACTGTGGAAGAGACGACATGGTCAAGAATTTTGCTCCTGAGGTTGTGGCCAAGGTTGTTGCGGGTCAAATTGAGAAAATCCTTGATGACAAATAAGAACATGACAGGAATTCACACTTTTGCTAGCGAGGGAACAAAGATTGTATTTTCATTCATAAATTATTCAAAGTCTGTAAAAAAACAACAGCTTTATTACTCTAGTTTCTGGCCAAACAAAAACTTAAAACAATGGGATTTCGGTTGTACACCCTGGCTTTTTGAAATCCACTGCCTGTTGTTGGAGATCAACACAATTGGTAGTATAAGATGAGAATTGTACTCGCAAGTTCAATGACTTTGATCAGGAGATATCCAAGACCATTCTCCAAACTCAGGTTTCTCAGTTCCATCGTCAAGCATATTGATTTCTTCACCTGAGTATTCATTCCCAAGGAAACAATGTATGATCAGTTCTAGACATGATTCATGATGATCTCTTAAATGTCCCAAAAAGACTAACCATTTCTGTGCTTGACCTTTCCAGTCTGATCCCAGAGAGCAAAAGACGAAGAAGTTAATACTATTTGTGATGATCCAAGCTTTTTATATGGTATTTGATTTTCCTAATACTATCTGTGATGATACATAATTTGCAAGATGAGATGATGGATCTGATGGATGTGAGTTCTAAAATTCAAGATACACTTGGTAGGAGCTACAATATTCCTGATGGCCTTGACGAAGATGACCTTATGGGAGGTAAAGTTGTTTTCGAGCTATTGGAAGATTTAGATATATTACTACTCTCTGCGTTTCTCGTATCCTTACAATCCAATATTGATTTTAAACTACTTTTAGCATATTTCAGAGCTTGATCCTCTTGAAGCTGACATGGGAAACGAGACCAAAGCAGATGGAATGCCTTCTTATCTTCAAGCTGATAACGAAACTGATTTGGATAGCGAGCTTAATTTGCCTGCTGCACCAACAGGACGCACTGGAGCTCAACAGGGTCGAGTTCAGGTGGAGTTCACGTCTGATTTGCTCTTGATCGATGAACTAAATGAGCTAATGAGAGGTTCAACGATGTGATTGACAGTCTGAAGACGAGTTTGGATTCTTCTCTCCGGCGATAAGTTTCAGGGATTAACCCACCGACAAATCTTGAAGATATCATTAAAGGAATAGGTGTTACTGACTTCAGGTCTTCTGTAAGATGGTTTTGTTAGATACTTTTAGTTGTTACTGTGATTATGCATTAGAACAAAAAATTCTATGAAACCATTTACAACATAAGAGGTCTCTGGTGATTTTTACAAGAGTCTCTGGTGAATCCATGACGTAGATGTTCTTTAACCTGTTCATGTGTTCTCCCAAGAAAACTTTGAAAAATCGACAGTTTCCTGGTAGAATTCAGACATTTTCCTTGGGGAAACAGAGCATGATCGCCATTCGTCTCGGTCTCTTTACTCCACGGCTATAACACCTGAGAAACTAGAACTTTCCCAGACCTCAACACCTTCCACAAACTCCCTAGAAACAAACAGTCTATCACCTCCAGCTTCAATTTTCGAAATCATCCCTCTCTTACAATCCTCTTCCTTGTCTACAAAGTTTCTTCTCCGAACCTGATCACCACTCGTCTTCTCATTAACCTTTGACCATACCTCTAATGCACCACCTCTAGCAGCCAACACTTGTTTCCTATAACAATGTACAACGCTATAAACGCCTTCATTGCCATCCTTCCAAGAGCCGGGATGCTCATCAGACACATACACCCATGGATCTTCACCTAGTTTACGAATATCCGCCATTCCAAGGTCACCTGACTTAGAACACACCTTGAAGAGAATCCCCTCTTCAACATCAACGTCCATATCAGCTAAGGAATCTCCGAACCGAGTGCTTCGTCCTGAGCCCGGCTCGTTCGTTTCCCACACAATGTCTCTTGATCTCGGATCCCAAATCCGGATGTAACCCGAGCATCCAAACACTCCACGTTGCACGGCGGATCCTATCAATATCCCATTCCTTGGCACCCAACGCAATTTCTCCGGTACGGTGGTTTTAGCTGAACTTCCAGATAACTGACCAATTACGGCGGCGACTTCGAGAGTTGATTTATCAATTTGGAGAACACTGTTCTCTCTATGCTGACACTCGAAAGAAGCGAAAACTCCATCGGGAGAATCCGCAACAGCCACGACTCGTGCTTTATGGATTCTCGGATCCTCCGGATCGCTCCAGTGTGTAGATCCGATGTATCTCCCTCCAGAGAGATCGTAGAAATGAAGTCCCGACGCAGATCCAGATCCAATCGCCGCCGCTTCGTCCCACACACGGCAGATCGATGAGATATCGTTGAGATGCGTACGGACGGATCCGGTGTGAGAGAGACTCCAATCGTAGACTGAGATTTGTCCACCGTGAGCGATCCATAGAGAATCGTCTTCGGAATTCGCGGTGAAAGCGGAAGGAACTCCGTCAGTCGCCGGTGTGATTGTGGAGACGAGAGAAGCATCGAAACCTAGAAGCGGAGGAGGTAACATCGCTGATCGGAGGAGTGATTCCACACCGTAATACAGAGCTTCGTCGAGTAGTTCCTGTTTGGAGAAAACGGGGGAGGAATTAGCCGGGAGTTTTCCGGTACGGAGGAGGTTGAGGATGACGGAGAAAATCTCCGGGTCACGATCGATGAAAACTGGATTGGATCCATGAGAGGTTGGAGCCGAGAGAGCAGCGAGGAGTGAGTCTGGGCAGGCTGATTGAATGGTGGATGCGTTGGTTTCGAAAATCTCTCCGCCGACGTTGAGCTTCACTCGCTCGCCGTCATCGGGAACCATCACCGTCCGGCTCGAGCTTCGTTTGGGTTGAGTCGTTGAGAGAAGAAACGTAAATGGTAACTGATGACGTGACGATACAAATGGGTTTGAGCCCATAAAATATGAATGTAAATGAGCCCAAACACAATAACGCGATTGGCAATGAGAGAGTATAATAAATTTATATAAGTTCACAAACCAATCAGTATTACTACTTCAATGAACATATATTAACATGCATATTTAAATGTATTCAGAGATGGTATTCATCTACACTACATTTGATTCTGAAATTTTACAAAATAGATCCCAAAATAAAAACATTAAACTTCCTTCGGCTAATAGTTTAGGGATGGAATCACACAGGGTTTTATACCATAAAAGGTATAAATTTGATTGTTATATACATTTAAGTTATGCATTGTTGAGTTTTTTTTTATTAGAATTGAAGATATAATGTTGATGTGTTATAATGGCAGGTGTTTTGATGAAAATAGTGAGATCATCACCTGTTGATGGACTCCTCTAGACACAAAACAGTGAAATCTCAATTGATGATCAAGGATAAACCAAAATCTCCTTAAACACGAACATAAAATACTTTGTCTTCACATTACATTACAAACAAAATCCTAAAACGATTCCGACCAAGTAAAATATAAAAGAGCAGAAACGAAACCTAATCAGAAACATCCTGAACAGAGGAACAGAGGGAGGAGGCTCTGTGTTCTTCTTTGCGCCCAAAACTCTCATCATCTTCTTATACTCCGTGAACAAATTAAATCGAGAATCTGGAGAAGAAGAAGGCTTTAGGCTAATAATAAAGGGTTTCAAATTTATCAAATTCCTTAATATCCATGGAATGAGTAAACCAAGACTTTTTTAATTGTTTCGTTGAAGGTTTGATATAATTGAGCAAAACCGGATTGAGATTCAACATTTCATCATAAACCGTATAGAAAAATTTGACGAGGATTCATCATTCATGTATTTTCATTTTTTAATTGTATTTTCATTTTGGTTATTTGATTCTGAAATTTTACAAAATAGATCCAAAATTCAGTATTTTGAACTATTAAACGGAAGGAAATTTCATAATTTTTTTGTTTTAGTTAATTTATAAGTTTGATTACGGATCTTTTGAATTTTAGAATTTGACAAGTTTTTGTGATTTTTTTTATGTTTTGTGTTTTCTTTATTTTATGTAATAAAGAAATTACTATTGAAAAAAATGTGAAGACTAATTTTGATTGAATTGAGTAAAATTTGGTCAAAATTTTGTATGTGGATGGAATCTCTTTTGTCAATATTTGAAAGGTAATGTATGTTTCAGAATTTATAAAAAAACTTCTCTCTCCTCGTATCCAAAGTCTCTATGGTGGTTTCTTTTTTTCCTGTTGTTTTTTACCTTCTCTTCGTTTTAAAAAATTGAGAAATGAGATTTCTTTTCACGTAAATGATAACTGAATGACTTGGCAATAAAATGAGCCTATGCCCATCTATTTTGAATTATATATATCAGCCTAAAAACAAAAAAACGAGACATAAAGAAAGGAGTAAGGAGTGCTGAAAAATGTGAGTTTTTATTGTTAATAATAATTACACTTTACAAGCTATCCTAGAATGGAAATTAAACTTGAAAAACGAACAAAAGTACTATGAAACAGATACTTGATCACAGATTACGCAATGATCCGAAACAACTTTATCCATGGCACTTCCTTGTTCGATTTCAAATTTGCTACTAAACTTATTCCAAAGATGCAATCCATAGCTTCTCTTCTGCATCTCAAGAACCTTGACCTCGACTCTCTTAGAATCTTTCTCTGTTCTTGGAATCTTGAATAGCTTCTCAATCTCAATCCAATTTACGGGATAAAACGCAGGAGGTGTCAAGATAGTGAAGTTATAACCATCTGTTCCTTCCACGGCTCGAGCCACTCGTGAAACAAGATAAGGTCCGTTGTGTCCCCAAACATTTCCATTAAAAGTCAACGCAAATTCTTGAATGGATTTGAGTAGTAAAGGATGATTCTTGTCGAAGATTAAAACCGCGTTGTTGAGTCTTGTCCAGTTTCTTGAAACCGGTTCTAGAGTTTGCGCACCGATGACATTCCTTAGATTCTTGAAACTCTTGAGAACAATCATATCGGTGTCTAAATAAACACCTCCGAATTTGAACAAGTACGCGAGTCTCATGAGATTTGATAGATTTTGAGCTAAAGGGATCTTTCCTGGATCTCTTTTACCCGTCTGAATCTCCTCGAGCCACGATTCTCCAGCCGTGTTCTTAAGAAGAAAAGGCAAATCCGGTGTGATTGCCATAACTCTAAAACCTCGATCAATAAACGGTTTCAAGATTGTAAACCCTTGAAGAGTATCCATTGTAGATGACAAAATGATCAAACAACCTCTAGGATGAGATTTAAAGACGCTTTCAACGGATAAAACCTCTCTCTTACCGAACATTTCCGCAGGTGAGATCCATGTCATCATGAAGTTGACCTCACAATCATCTTTCAAAAACTCTGTTGCTCTTTGTTGAAACTTTTCTGACACGCCTTTGCCTCCGAAGACCTCGAGAATTCGAAGATTATTGTTACTCTCGTTGTTGAATTGCTGCTTGATGATCGAATAAGAAACTCTCTTGCTGAACTCTTTCTCTGAGCTTAGAGGCAAGTAAGGAACAACTGTTTTGATCTCTATTGTTACCACCTCGGAGATATCTCTCGTCGATAAATTAGAGACCATAACAGTCGAGAAAACGATCAGAGTTATCACTATAGCAGCAAAAGCTGTGAACAGTGATGATCTAGAGCGGTTTAGCCGCCGTTGATCTAAAATAGCCGTGACTTTCTTGGCGATTTCATGATCCATTTTTTGCAAAGTAAGTTAGGACAGGAAAATAATATCCAACACAAAAAAGAAGTTAGGACCAGAGATCACTTCGTGAAGTTTGTGTCTTGTTTTTCTTATAATCGTGGTTGTTGAGGTCTTGTTCTTGCGTGTTGTTGAAGCTGTAATGTTTTGAAAAGTTCGTGAGCCGCCAGAGAAGGATGTTTTTGGACGTAGACTTGAATCAATTTAGTTATTATTAATCATTTTAGTTATGTAACTTATTTAATAGGGACCATTAATTATAGCTTAAATAAACGATCATGATTCTCCCACACTTGATATTTTGGCTATATTTTATAAATGTCTCAATCTTTTGACGACTTTTGTTTTATCATCTCTTTGATTATATCTTTTTAGGACCTACTTATCATATCCCTTTGGCTAATTTCAATTCAAGATTTTTTTGGTTTTGAAGAATCAAACTCAAAATGCAATGAAGTGTGAGTGATTTTATATGGGTTATGCTACCATTTAGTTATCATCAACATGTCTTTAGTTCTGAAATAGTTAGAGTTTGATTATTGTAATTTAGAAAGATTAAAGATTCTAGTTAGTTTTGGATAATTAAGATTAGTGATCACAGCTAAATTATCCATTCATTTGAATCAGTAGTATATTCTCTATTACAAGTTGATGATTATTTTTTAAATATTCTCGTATTCTTAATAAGAGCAAAGCATTGTTA
>OVAP01000009.1:0-72963 GCA_900406295.1 Aurinia saxatilis | reverse complement strand
AGTTAGAAAATTCTGCCAAATGATAAACGCTTATGTTCATAGTTGACTGATAATTAAAATTTTAATTACTTTGAACTAGCATATTTAGTTGCTATAACCAAGAAGGCACCTAAAAGGCCAAAAGTAAGCCACTTTCTAGATGTGTGATGCACTTTCCTCTTAGATCAATTTTATTGTTTTAGCAAGAAAAAAAAAAAAAAAGTCTAATCCATCCTTAGTAATGTTTTTTCTTTATTAGAGAAAGTACTTAGAGCATCTCCATCCCACAAACTCTCAATTGTGTCTTCCCATTATTAAAAAAATTAGAATGATAAAAGTAATATTAATTTAATTGCAAGTGTCTTCAAACTTGAGACAACTCTAAAAAAAAATGTCTTCCCATAGACATTCTAGACACTTTAGAAAGAGTTTGTCTCAAGTTTTAATTCATTCTCAATTAAATTAATATTACTTTTACCTATATATTTTTTTATTATGGGAAGAAATCATTAAGAATATGTGTGATGGAGATGGTCTTACAATTGGAAATTAAGGAGAGAAAAAGGAAAGGTTTGAATGAGTCCACCTACATTTTTCATCCACACACAATAACATTGGTCATTGTTAAGATATGGAAGCATCTTTCTTGACTTTGACAATATTAAAGCATATATAATTTAGCTAGTACACAAAATCTGTTGTCACTATTATACCTATATCTCATTATTGTCTATGGTCGATAAAATTAATATGTTTTCAATCATTCAATTCAAGAATGTTGTTGCAAATCATACACAATTTAAAAAACAGTTGGCCTTTGGCACATACGGAAACGTTAGACAACTAAGTGGGAATCTTTGGTGATTCATCATAAACTATTTGTTAGTATAAGCATCAAATCCCAAACATTTTCTTGTTATCTAAGCATCACACATGGATACAAAACACTTTCTTGAGCTTGTTTTAGTTAGGTACTTCTTCTGATGAACTCAAGTTCTCTAACAACCTCAGGCACCAAATGATGAAGGAATGGTTTATTTTGAAGAATTTTTCCTTATAAGTGAAGGGTACTCCATTAAAATGCAGCTGCTCAAAGAACTTGAGATGTAACCAGACAGCTTGGTTTCAAAAAACATAAGGGGACACCAAGATTCCTCACAGAGTCGTTTTGAGAGCGCTGAATCTTGATATTACTGTCTCTGAGCCTATTAATCACAACTGTTGAGCTGTGATCATAATCAATTTGGCTTTGGTTCAATGTTCAAATCAGGATTTGCCGTAACCGGTTAGGACGGTTATTGGAGGAAACAAGCTAAACTAGTCAAGTGTGAAAGAGCAAACCGAGTTGACGAGTTTGTTAGTCGTTTGTAGCTTACTTTCTTTGTTGTTTCTTGCTATGTTGCTATATGATCATATTTTCAGGTTGTGACATTGACACATTGATCATTATTACTCTCTCTTCCTCTAAAAACATTATAGTGAATTGGCAAGACTAAAGCCACTATAGTGAAAGACACTATCGTAGAAGCGTTTGTGTTCTTGCTCTTCTCTGAGTTTCGTGTTCTCTGTTTAAACAAAGCTTATCATTTATCATCATCAGGGAAAGCATTCAGTGATCAGACATTGTGCTCATTGCAATCCAAGCAACGAAGTCATCATTAATTTATTGAAATAATATTAGAGACTTGATAATATTCTCTCCCAAGACATGATTTACAATATATGTAAATACATCAGGAACTAATTATATATAAAGAATATAATTCTGCTCTATTAACAGAAAAAATTCATCTAGGAGCCATCTCTGTGATGCTCTGAAAGGTAATAATTGAGTTTGATGATGACCCTTGAGGAATGGCTGAGCTTTTCCCTTTGTAACGTTGAGTTGATGAGCTCTCCTCTGAGCTCCCTCTAAGACCAAGGCCACGATGGTTGCGTCCCTTGTTGACACCTCCTCTGTAGACACCAGGCTCTGTTAAGGCAGCCTCGTTGAGGTTAACCTCTTTTCTACTAAGCATCTCCACCACTTGCTTCATGTTAGGTCTCTTTTGCGCTGCGGCTTGAGTGCAGAAAAGAGCCACTGTGATGAATCGTGTCACTTCATCTGCGGGGAACTTGGTTAGATCCGGATCCACACATTCTAGTAGCCTCCCTTCTTCTCTCAGCTTCCACACCTGCCCAAAACACAGATTATTAAAGCCTCGAAGAGATGAAACCACAACATTTATTACTACTGTAAACAAAGACCTTTTTGTTAATAGTAAGCCCGGAAAGCTAAATACAAACAACATAAAACATTTGCATTTGGGGGGCGTTTGCATTTGCATTTTGAAAATGTCTTATTTTCCAGGCATAAAAATCACTAACAGTAACACAGAGTGTGGTAAGAGTTTTTAGGTTTACCCATTCGACCAAAATCAAGTACTCGTCTCCAAAGGTGGCTCTGCTGCTACTACCACCACTTATGACCTCAAGCACAAGTATCCCAAAACTGTAAACATCTGCTTTTTTCGTCAATTGACCAAGAAGCGCATATTCTGGGGCCAAGTATCCCCTGTAAGTCCGTATGATCAGCTGAATATATCATTAGAGGATAGATGGGAAAACCGGCACCTTTAGAGAAACGATTCTTACACTGTTCCAGCTACCCGGGTGCTAACATGAGTGACATTGTCTGGAAAAAGCTTTGCCAGTCCGAAATCTCCAATTTTGGGAGCAAAATTTTTGTCTAGTAAGATATTACTCGCCTTGATATCACGGTGAACAACCGGAGGTTCAACTTCCTCATGAAGAAAAGCTAAGCCCGAAGCTGTCCCAATGCAAATCGCAGCTCTTTTAGACCAGTCAAGCGGAACATATTTACTCCTCGAACCTACAATCCAATAAAAACAACATCAAAACAACAGGACACGATGGAACAGAAAATAATGATATATAACCAACAAAAAGTTACCAAGCAATCTAGCAAGACTGTTGTTCTCAAGGTACTCATAGACAAGAATCCGATTGTTCCCTTCGATGCAACAACCAATAAGTTTAACAAGGTTAGGATGATGAATGTTGGATATCAAGTTAATCTCGGTCAAGAACTCGCGTGTCCCTTGTTTAGATTCCGCAGAAAGTGATTTCACAGCTACTTGTGTACCATCTCTCAACACACCCTACAAGATTTCAAAACAATCTTTTCATCATTTCACAAGAATATCAACATTCAAGCAGACTGAGTCTAAGAGGTCAAATTCTGACCTTGAAGACAACACCAAAGCCACCACCTCCGATTCTCATTGATGGATGGAAACTATCTGTAGCTGATCTTAATGAGTTATATGAAAACACCCTCACATTGTTCGTACAAATCTCTGCTTCTTCAAACAAACATAAGCTTTGTGAGAGACATCATAGTCAACCATTTTTGAATTCTGCAAATTCTTGACCTTTAATTACATCAAAATAATAATATAAACAAAAAAATGAATGTTTCTTCACCAAAGATGGAGAATTATGAATTGAGTGTGTATACCTTCAGCTTCTTTTTGTCCAAGACTATCATCTCCTTTGCACATATCAAGAACTCCAAAGCAATTACAACGCATCACAAAAACCCACAAAAGAAAACCACTCTCAAAGAAACAGAGG
The DNA here is from genome assembly GCA_900406295.1 of Aurinia saxatilis. Classification (NCBI taxonomy): domain Eukaryota; kingdom Viridiplantae; phylum Streptophyta; class Magnoliopsida; order Brassicales; family Brassicaceae; genus Aurinia; species Aurinia saxatilis. The sequence goes on along the minus strand of OVAP01000009.1, from coordinate 69,348 downwards.
ATAATTCAGCAACAGAAGCTCAAATCCAAACCCAAAAACAAAAATTCAGAAATGGGTTTCATAGAAATGAACTGAAATTCATAAAAAAATTGACCTTTCTCATCAAAGAGTGAATCTAAAAGGTAAACTATGAGACTTTAGAGAAGAAGATGAAGCTAATGGGTTTGTTGGGAATTGTATAGCTAATAGTGAAAATCCATTAGCGGAGACGAAGAAGAAGAGTACGAGAGATTTGATTAATCAAAGAGAAATCATGAGATTGCTTTTCTATCCACCTTTTTCGTGAGGGTGTCAAATAATAAATTTTATTGCAGCAACCAAAACCAAACACACAACTTATGAACAGTGGAGACGCTAAAAGGTTTTTTTTTTTTTTTTTTGAATTATATTTTTTTGTCTGGCTGCTGAGTTGCTTATGGTGTTGAAAGTGACAGGTACACGACGATACGAAAGTTTCTAGATTGATTAGATTGCTCTTGCTTCCTTCTTGAGTATTTTCACAATTAGGAATTTAATGAATGATACTAATGGATTTATACCTGTTTACTTAAAACAATTAACGTAACAAATACGTCGAACCATCATATATACCACACTCTAATCTTATTATGCTTTGGTGGTTTGATTCCCGACCATACGATTTAGTAGAGACTAATTTACAACAAAGAATTAACTAATATGGAACAAATATATTCTGAAAGGTGATCGCAAAATAAAAATACGGAACAATAATGCGGTAGAATTTGTATAGTGAAAACTGAAAACACACTACAAAATGTGCTTAATGTAAACAAAATGAAAAACAGAGGGTAACATTAATATATTATAAGTTTCAAAAAAACATTAATATATTATAAATCTCATAATTCATATAGTAATAATAGATGAAGGAAAAAAAAATGATGTAAATGATTACTTCCAAAAATGATTTTTTCAGTTACCCATAACAAGAAGAAAATATAAAATAACACCATATATATTTATTTCGTTAGATATAATTTTTAATGTATTTTTTATATTTCTAAAATGTAGTATGTTAATTAATATCTCGACTAGTTTGTGGTGGCTATGACTTAATAATAAAAATATATTTTGATTTCAGATCAAGGTCCACTGGCAGCCATTCACTATTTTCCTCTTTTATAAACAACAAACATTCACTATTTCATACCATACTTATATTAAGTACCATTACACCGAGTATTAAATTACGAATTAATTGTTATAGTTAAGGTCTGATTACCTAACCACGCGGCAAAATATTAATCTGACGAAGTTCTCGTTACCGTTCACACTACTACCTAGTATTTATTGTGATTGTCTTTTTCCTTTTTGCTTTAAGCTGTTCTTTTTTCACATTTTTTGTCTACATTTTTATGTTTTGGAAAACAAAACGTCATCAAAATATCATTCATTTGACATCATCGTTACGCTTAAATGTGATCACACAAAGAGAAAATTCAAAAAGTCTTAACTTAAAAAGATCCGAAAAAGAAATATTTTGTTTTATAATGAATCTGAAAATTGAATTAAAGATTCACACGGGTGACATATTCCTTCCACAAACTGCGCTAAACATTTCTCTATGTGCTGCTCCATATAAACAAAAAACTTGAAAAAGTCCACCTTCTTGACACTCGACAGAGACAGGACAAATTGACCAAGATTTCTTACATTTTACAACAATAGAATGCAATAATTATAAAATTATATTATATTATCCACACGATTTTTGGTGGAATCATCATGGTATACATGCTGACCAAGTAAGATCTGATTTTCTTGCTGTCTCTAAACGTGAAGACTTCACTAAATCCATTTTCTCATAATGACTTGTTCTCTCAAGTAAAATTGACTTTCTCATATAAACCAAAGGAGACAAGTTATGGAGATGTTCCCTTATTTAGTTATCTATAGGCCTAGTTAGTTACACGTCTCTTCTAAATCAAACTTTTGCGTAAGACATATAATATGGTTCACAATCTTCTTCTGTGGTGTTAATGTTAAGATTGATGTAATAGTCATAAAGGAACTAGAAATCTACCAATAGGAATCCAATCTTCTATTCAACTAGTAAATTGTTTTATGTAATACAGTACTAACATACGATTTGACAACTTAAACATGAGCAAGACTTGTTTCGATGTATATACGAATTGTACGGTTATATTAACATGTTGGTGAATTTTATGAAGAAAAATATCCGGTTTGTGTCTCCATTGTTGTAATTTTTTAGGATAAAGTTGACCTTTCAGTGTAACAGTTGCTTTGTGAGAAAACATTCATGAAGGAGGAACAAGACATTTGACAAAGATTTTACTGATGATTGCTTAGAAACACGTTGCTTCCAACGGTAAGAACAAAAATAAGAACATTGGATGAATATAATAGTCATGGGGTCAAGAATAGCTTCTCTCGCTGAGCAGATCATCGTTTTCTGCTTCGTTCCCATCTAAACACAAAATGTTGATGTTGTCCACACTCGGTTCGGATGAGCTGACAGTGCTGTTAGTAGCCATAGGAGAGTTTGAAACACTAGCCGGCCGGCTTCTCACGCTGTACATTGATGATGCTGGAACTTTTGTTACAAGCGGACGCAGATTTCCTGTCATGCCTCGTCTTATATCCTACACATACCGCAACATTATTCTTATCAGAAACAAGCCATAAGCTGACCATAACTTAAACTCGTTATAGCCTAAAATTTGAGCAAGCCAGAATGTTGTAAAGCTTGATTGTACCATATGTCTTATGGCCATATCGATCGAGCTCTTGGAGAGGTTTCTGCCATAACCAAGGCTGTTAAAAGCCGTGTTGGATTTCCCGCTTCCTCGACCACCATTCTCGGTTAGCCGTGGTGGACCTAGTTTCCTCATGTTCACCACTCTCTCCACCATTTTATTTCCCATTGCCACTGGACTCAAGTTATCATTGTTACTCCCGCTGTTGGTTGCCTTTGCTCGCCCAAGCATACCCGTGAGACTCCCGTTTGGGTTCCCTAAAGGCGCCCGACCTCTGGATGGGGAGCAAGATTGCCTTCTTGCTTGTCCACCGCCACCACTGATTGGGCCGCTGCCACGTTCAATGGAAGCTGATCTTGAACCTGGTGCTGAGGCTACTCCAGGTCTGCCTCTTGAAGCTGAGACTGGTCTGTCTGCTAAAGTTGTCCTCAGATTCGGTGGGGCTTCTAAAGAGAAATCAGGTAACTCCGGCGGTTTCCAGGGCTTTGATGACTTCAGAGTTGGGGAAGTCCCTCGAGAAGGAGCCTTACTGGAAACTGGTGGTGTTGGAGAAGTCCCTCGAGAAGGAGCCTTACTAGAAACAATTGATGGACCAGTAGGGGTTGAAGGTCTGCGGGTGGGTGTGGCTGGCCTTGATACAGGTTTTTTAGAAGGTGCAGAAGATGGCCTAGCCAAAGACCGAGTTGGAGTAGCTGCTCTAGCTGAACCAGATGTTGTGGTGGTGCGTGGAGCGGTCGTGGAGGTAGTAGTAGCACGAGCAGCGGTCAAGGTAGCACGTGAGGTGGGTGTTGAGGATCTGGAAGATGAAGCTCTAGTGGTCACAGGCTTTGTTGCGGAGGTGGTTGGAGTCGTTGACCTTCTAGTTGGCGTAGAAGGTCTACTCGTTGACCTTGAGCTCCCTGAGGATGATGGTCTTCTGAGTCCAGCTATAGAGGAAGAGTTGTGTCCAAACGAAGATGTTTGTGGCTTGTTATTGTTCCCTGAGACTATCTCTTCGCGGCAGTTCCCTAGCTGTACAAACCCAACAAGAGTTTCATGAATGCTTATCACTTAAACAAAGACACTAACCAAAAGGAAACAGATAAATTGTTATATCATACCCGAGATTTAAGAGCCATGGGACGAGCATTAGGAGCATCCAGCTGATTCATTACGCTTCTATGCGACTCTTTCTCGAACTGTGGCGTGCCTGGTGGCGTAAGCAGCCTGAAAAAGAGACAAGAAACAACATGAAAGATGATAGATTTGTCCCTCATCAGACCAGTGATCCATTGAAGAAAGCAAGACCAAGACATTACACTACACTCTACCACTATAATTCAGATAACTCAATCACCCATTTGAAGGCACAAATTGCAAAATGTTAACACTAAAATCGATATTTACGAAGTGAAATGAAAAGGAAACATTACCAATCGTAATCGGATTTCTCATTCTCCGAGTACAAAAAGTTCTCAGCGGCGGTTCTACGGAGAGGATAACGTTGAGACGACGCCGTTTCAGAGACACCAGAGAGCGCACCCGTCAACGCACCGTTGATACTATTATTATCAGAGCCTAAAGAGAGACAGAACAAAATTCAAAACACCATTTTCAAGACATACAAATGATTATAAATAAGTGTACCGATAAATAGACCTGTCAAAAGAGAATCTCCTCGATGTTCTTTCTCACGACGACGCATCTCAAGAAACAGAGAGAGTTCTTCATCTCTGTCGTGTGTCAACATTTTTTGAAAGCTTCCTTCTTCTTCTGGGTCTCCTGTCCGAACTTGCTCAAGAACAGATAATATCCAAAATGAGAAAGGAAAACAGAATCTGGCCAATCAGATCTGATGAGATCACACTAAGGGGACCATGAGAAAGCTAAAACAGCCACCAATGAGAATCATTGAAGCCATTATTAGAGAACAAAGTACAAGAACCCAAAAATGTTATAAAAAAATATAAAAATTATTGAGAGAGATAGAAATTTTTTGGTTTGAAGAAGAAGAAGAAAGAGAGTGGTGAAGATGTTCTTCTCAACAAGTTTTTTAAGAAAAATTAAAAATAATTTCTGAATTCAAAACCAGACAGGGAATAGTCGTAGTGTCGTACCATCTCTGTTGTTTTTTTGCTCTTTAATTTATTATTTGCATTGAATATTAGTTTATTTGAAAATTTGAACAGAACACGAAGCATCAAGCCATCAAGGAGGATCTAGGAGCTTGCTAACGAGGACACGTCGTGCCACTCTTTACCCATCAACATGCTATTTTATTACGGAAAATGCCACTTTTTCCTTTCTTTTATTCTTGTTGGTGAAATTTATGTGGTTGAAAAACTGCTTAAATCATGCAGTCAAATTAACTACTATTTGTTTCCCAACACACTTATACATCCCAAACATTAAATACCATGAAACTGAACATTCAACTCTGGAACCACCAGTGAGAGTAACTCATGGTGATTAATTAATGCTTCAGAACAAACTAGGAAAAATGGCTAAACAAGCTTTTATCTATTGTAGGTCCAAAATCCAAATAAATATCCATCCTTTCACCCACCTTGTTACTAGAGCAGAGATATGCATATATTAAAATTGCTGATTGATCCTTCAATGATGTATGTGTTAGTTAGACATATCAATGAATGATTGATGAATGATCAAGTTTTTTCCCAAAAACTATCAACCACTTGATACTCATTATAATATCAAGTTTAAATATTTATAATTAGAAAATTATATGAATATTTTGGGGTTTTTTTTACGTTACCCGGAAAAATGTTGACATTTTTTTAACCCATAGCCTATACGAAGCATTGACCACTTGCCAAGGAAGTCCAGGTAAAAGGAAAAAAGGAATCCAATTTTATTCTTCGTCGTCGCTTCCAACCATCTGTTCTTGCTCCGGGGTCATGACGTATCCACCTCCATAGGGTCCAAGCACTTTAAACCTGCTCACATTTTGTTATACACCACTTCCACATTAAACCATATCACCAACTCTTATGTGTTCTTGTTCAGTTTTGGTAACCGAGATAATATAAAGAAGTTATAGTGTTGAAAGAGATAAAAAAACCTTTCTATGATGAATTTTCCTTCCTTGTACTTCTCAGGCTTCTCATGCGCAATTTCCTGAGAGAGAAAAATGAGATTTAGTATCAAACAATCACAAAGAAAGTTGTTTAGAGGAATGAGGTTTGAGTCTTGTACGTATTTCCAGCCGACAAGAGAGCCACAGCTAACGCAGAAGATGTCAGCTACAGTGTGCCAACCAGTTATCATGCAACGATTCTCCAACTCTCCAACCGACACATTGACACTAAGAAATCCACAAAAGGGTTGCTAATAAATAAGCTGAAATCTTGTCACACTTCCTTGTATGATCAAATCCTTCTAAAGTAGCACTTACACATTGTCGAAAAGATAAGCCCTTCCGTGCTTGCATCGAAATTCCTGGAAACAACACAAAGCACAAGCACAAACACAGATCAGGTAGCTGTTTGTTCAATTCAACATCATTAATCAAACTGTGTTTGTAGACACAAATCATGGCGTGTTGATCATTTCAACAGGAACTACAAAACCAGAACCGAATGGTCAAATCCCCAAGTTGTTTGAGCAATACAGAAATGCAGGTTCTGTGTGTGTGTGTATTTCAATCATCTAGTCTAAAGGGTCAATGCAAGAGCAAGGATTTGATTATCCCTTAAACACTAGTAAATTGTACAAACACAAATGTAAAGGCTAGTACGAGATGAGAACCAAAACTATTAACAAGCAAGCTAGAGGCTTACTGAGTACTAAACTAGTAAATTCATATTAATGAAGGAAGCATTTAAGACAAGAAATTTAACCTTTGAGATAAGATCATCAGAAACAGCTAGATGTGTCTGGCAATGCTTGCAAGTATAAACCAGTCCTTCGAGGTCTACTAAGAACAATTTTCCCATTTCGTACAAATCCACCAACCTAAACACACACACATACAGACAGATCTCAATTCCCATCACAGATCTTGACAATCAATATTCATGTAAAATCAGGTAATACAGCAGAAGCAACTCAATGTTCTGTCAAAGACGCGTTCGATTGAAATAACAAAATTCACACTGTAACGAAAAACGACAAATAAACCAAATAAAATTTTCTCAGAAAACAATGATCGGCGACGGCGAGAAAATTACAACAACGCGAAGAAATTACCAGTATGGCGAAATAAAACATTTACAATCGAAATCGAACTAATCTCGAGGAAAAAGAAAAGCTTTCGATTAAAAAAAATGTCAAAAAAAGGTAACGAAAATAAAAGTCAGTCAGAAAGAAACTAGCGTAGTTCTTAAGACGTCGAGTGTGTCAAAAGTAAGAGAGAGAAATTGATAAAACAAAAAAATTTCCAGCGGAGAACAGAAAATTTCGAAGATGAACGAGCGAGAAAATCGAATAATCAGAGGGAAGAAATAAAAAAAAAATGAAGAAAAGCAAAAAAAATTTTGATCTCTTACCTCGAAGGAGAAACGCCAGAGCAAGGGAGGTTTCGAAATTTCCATGCATTTATATATATAGTTAGAAATATTTAATATGGTTAATTAAATTTCGTCAGAGGCTAAGGCCCATAGCCTTCAACCTTGAAGGAAATTTATTTAATTAAGCACACAACACACTTAACACGCATGGATTGTTTAATTAATGGTGCTCGAACCAGCAAGATAACCGGATTTTGTTACAATAACCGAAAGCGAATCATAACCAGAATCAAAATCAGGACAAAGTTTATCCCTACTAGTCTAGAATGGTGAGCTAAAAAATTCCACCTTTTTTAGTCCAAAGTTTCTCACTGGAAAGAAATGTGTGTTTATTTCCAATTTAAGGATAAGGTATATATTTGAATTTTGAAACATTAAAAAATGGGATAGAAATGTATATTTTGGAGTTCAAGCAGAGAATCTTGAAGAAGATGGAGATGAAATTTGGATTGGAAAGACCGTCCCATTTGTTTAAAGAATGATCACCAGAAAAATTGTGAACGAGGAATCCTACATCGAACCAAAAGGAGAAAAAAAGAGTAAACTTTCAACCTTTCTGATGAAACCATTCTTTGGAATAAAGCAGATTCCTCAATAAGATTTTTGAGGAAGGAATATTTATTTAGAAATGGAAGAAACATACCTTTTCTTTATTTATTTTTCTTCTCAATTAGCTCTATCGACCAATCTTGGTTATTCTTTGAGGAGGCCATACAACACGAGTCACTCTTCCTTGTATTAAACCCAAAGGAATCTACCAAACAAGTTTAACCATATCAGTCACACGGAGCAAGTCTTGTAGAGTATCACATTGGTCATCTGTAATCAAATCTACGAATATCTGTGTTTGGGGTTAAGATGCAGAGGACTTACAGGGCCAAAGGTTCTTGAGTCTAAGCTGGAACCTTTGTTATCTCCTTCTACCCAACAATGACCTTCTGGAACTCTAATCACATCCTGTGAGCTACTTATCCATTCGCCAGGCATCCCGACTATCCTCTTTATGTATCTATCCCTGATATGAGTTGGAGAGCTGCCAAAGATTGCATACAACATAAATGTCAGGGGAATATTACGAAAAGCATAAAAAACCCGAAACAACCACCAAACTGAGCTTTGAATGTGATTGACAAGAACTGAATCACAAAGTTTATTTTCATGGCCAAATATTTCAATTACATTATATAAAAGGTACAGTTTTTCTAAGACCATGTACAGTGAATGAATATGAACAATATCATGAAACCACAGATAGAAAAAACAACGTTTGCAAGTTCTAGTGAATTAGCTTTAATAACGATGTGAATGTCAAGCATCCAAGGATATACAGAAACAGGAGACTAACATAATATCACTCATTATATAATTATCTTCTCTTGTCAAAGAATGACTAAAAAGGGGCTTGAAAATAGAAGGAACATACCTGAACACTACAACATCACCACGCGCAAACTTGTAATTCCTAAGGCAAAATTTGTCTACTAGTACATAATCATCTGCACCAACAATCACACATCAAGTAAGAACCAAGAATTGACCAAAAAGAAGCAAGAGTCTACTTTCAAGCCTTTAACGCCAAAAAGACACTTACCTAAATAAGAATTCCTCTCCGGATTAAATGTGGGAGACATGGAATCTCCTCGCACCGGAACAAAGCTACAACATCTGTCTGAAATGGTAAGCCCTATGATACCACCAGTGAATGCTTTCTTCGCCACTTGCCATAGTAAATTCTGGATTCCCATAACCAAGATGACCTATATATCTAATATGTGGTTCTCAGCTATAGGCATAGAACCATCTGCACCATAACCATAAGGCTTCAAAGGGGTTGATACAATATGACATAATCTCTGAATTGCATCTTACAATAACCTTAATTTTTTGTTAAATCCAAACCAATCATAACTGAAAGCCATTTCTGATATATAAAAAAAACGGTGGTCTAAAAAATATAGCATTGTCAATTTATGAACAGAACTTGTGAACTAAGTGAGCTAAAGCCTAATTGTATCATGGATTAGAGAATGATTGAATTGAGACTAACCTGAAGCTTGAGCTTAATCGAACCGTACAATGTAAGAGTCTGAAGTTGAAAAGCGAAAGAAGGAATTGAACTTGTGCAGGAGAACGAAATCGACGAAACAAACATTTGGAAAATCAAAATTTCGAACGTGATTGGAAGTACCTGGCTATTGACGAAGTCGAGGAGAAAGAAGCTGAAACTTTCGTAACACGAATACCTTCAAACAAATCGATTTTTGTGGAGAAGATGGGAGAAGAAACAAAGTCGGAATAATGTGAAGAATCAGGGTTTTTCACTTTTCTCTTTTGCTGGAAAATTAAGACTTTAAACCGACTATATGGTTTAAAATGAAACATGAATTGCCGGTTCAATCAGGAAGTTTGGTTCGTGAGTTTAATTATGTACAATTATTTTTAGAACTCATCATATTATCCGTAAACCAACCATTTTTGCATCCGGAGAGATTCAATTTCTATGTAAGGATAAAGAGATAATCCTCTTGCAATACATATATTCAAGTTTAGTTACTGAAGACACTAATTATCTGGAAAAAGAAGAGAGGCACCAGTTTCCAACATAAAGACTGCTTTGTTAGAAGGGGGAGTATCAGGGGGGAAGACAAGGACCAAGCGAAAGCCTCACTTCTTAAGGAACATGTTCCTGAACTCGTCATTTGATTTTGCCGGCTCATCTGCATTGACTTTGGGTGTCGTGAACCCGAGTGCTTTAACATTTCTTGGGACAGCGAACGTGTTCTTACCCTTTACTTCGAACTCGTCTCCATGTTTTTTACCTCCAGTTTCTCCATCACCAGGAGCTTTAGCCTTCTCAGAAATGTGAGACTTGTCCTTTGAGTTCCCAGAGCCTTCTGTGGAAACAAGCAAATCATATAAGGTTTAAATTATTTGCACAGGAAGTAGCTATGGGCTCAATATATGGCTAGCATTAAGAGGAAAACAAGGAAGAAAGACAAATTCTCACCACCTCCATGCCGTGTGAATTCCTGTTTGCCCTTCTTTGGATTTGATCGTGCTATACTGATCTTCTTACCAAGAAACATCTTTCGGTTCTTTGCTATAGCCGCTGCAAGGTGTTCATCATCCACAAAGTCAACATATGCCAGTCCCTGTGAAGATACAAGAGCATTGAGCATATTAATGGCATAATCCACTCAAACAGAAACTAGCAAGAGCAGGTAATTAGTAGTATGCAGGTCACTGAGATCTACAGTGATTAGATTCTGCCTATCAATTTAGATGGAAGAAGATGATCTATTTGCAAATCATCTAGGACAGGAATTATTAATAGCAAGGCCCGATAATGACATCACATGCATGAAGGGGTGTGTGTGAGAGAGAGAGAGAAAGAGAGACCCTTGGTTTTCCTGTGACTTTGTGATGGAGAATGCGAACGGAATCAACCCCACCAGCATCGCTGAAGAATTTGCGTATATCTTCCTCTTCTGCCTGCCAAAACAACGTAAACTTGTATTGGAAAATCCCACACATTTGGTAATTTGTCAGAGAAATTTGACGTGAAGAGCACATATACTTTACCTTGAGACTGAGATTCGAAAGAAAAGCTGTACACTCGTCTGTGTAAACTTTTGGCTTCACTGGTTTGGCATCTTCTGTCTCTTCTTTATTTAAATTAGCTGCTTTTCCATTCTCTGCTTTAACGGTTTTTGCACTCTGACCTTCTGCGTCCATTTCATTCACATTTTGACTCTGATTCTTCTGCCGCTTAGCCGAAGACTCTTCTTCTACATTCGGTTCTGCTTTTCTCTTTTCACGTGCACCCTTTTGTGGTTTCTGCTCTTTCAGGCTGGCTGGCGGTTTGCCTGGGGTAGACTCTTGTTTTAACCTAATTAGTCGTAGCTCTTCCAAACGCGGTGTAACCTAAAAAACAATAATCAAGCAACCCTTAAAATTTACAGTTTCCACAACTTCTACATGTTTTTAAGCACAAAATGCATTGTTTTATATGCGGAACATCAGAGACAGATATAGGGAAACTAGATTTAGGAAGCCAAGAGCAGTGTGGTACATGAATGCCATCTTCATTTCACAGATCAATCTGATATGTATTTATCACCTCACAGTTAACCCAAAAAGTCGAAATCAGTACAAGGTTATCAATGCCCACCATTTCTAGAAATGCTAAATGACAGTAAACAACAATACCTTTTGAACTGCATGGTCAAAATCTTCCAAAGTCCCATGCTCCCTTTCAAAGCACAACCAACGATGGCATATGTCCTGGAAGATTACCCATTTTAGGAAATGAGTATAGGTGTAGAAATTAGAGTTGACAAATATAGATGAAATGAGTATAGGTGATTATCCAAACCAAATACTTATATAAATGACAATTTTACATAGACAATGCTATTAATAAAACATTACAAATCCCATATGCAACTATCCGATTCACACATCCCTCTTCTTAACTTTTGCAATTTTGTTGTCTGTTCAAGACACCCTTTAACGTAAACAATTCACCACTAATCACACACTGAGTGCGTGTTGCAATCGCCGCCAAATATACATATGTGCTGATTCAGTTGCATGTGAACCTAAAGTATCTTTTCAGACTCAAACATCCCGACTTAGATAACCCAAAAAAGAAAGAAAAAAACAACCTATAGAGGAACATATGAAACAAGAGGGAGCAGAGTACATACTTCTGAGCCAGTCCCATCAAACTTTCTTGTATAGCACCTCCGGTATATAGACCTAGCTTCCTTTATATGACTCAAATGCACTTCCATATCAATGTATGCATGCCAGGCTGCTAGCATCCCACCACTGGAGAGAGGCAAGCAAGATAAACCGTAATAAACAAGGTTGCCTTATTCCAACAAATATGCAATCTGCCTGGATTATTTCAAGTTTAAATCTGAAAAAAGGATATGGTTTGCAATACCTCTTCTTCAAAAGGTTTTCCCAAACACCTCGTGCTCCAGCTAGATCTTTTCCAATGTTAAGCTCCAAGCTGGCCCAATAAGCATGCAAACGCAACAAACTGTCTGTGTTTTGCATGTGAGGCGTTAGGTAATCGGATGCTTGCTGACAAGAAAATAAAAGTAAGTTAATTCAACTGATTCAGAAGAGGTCCAAAGCAGGAGAATAGCTAGACCAAACAATTTTATACAAAAAAGATAACGCAAGGAAGCCTCTCAAACAGAAATCTAAGAAAGAAATTGCAAATGTGCAAAGATCTTGAAAGCTGGGAGCTCGAAATTGAGGATACTATAGAATTAAAGGTTAAAAGTAGCAATCAGACCTGAAAAGTTTCTCTTATTAGAGAATAATCCAAAGTCTCTACCACCCTAGCTGATGACATTCTCCTTCTCAGACTGTCTACTCGAGTGAGGTATACATCCAGGTACTGATGAGGAACATCTAATTAGAACTACATACATAGAGTGAGTAGATAAATTCTGGAAGAGGGAAAGAACATCATGAACAAAATAGTTTAATCGCGTACCTCCTCAAAGGTGGAAAAAGTGCACTGCAATGACTTCTCAAAGACCTGTATGTAACAATTTGAATAATAAGATACTTCTTATTATAACTTTCTGAAAATTCCATAGTGTTACACATAGAATCTGGAAGGGAAAGATCACAGAGATAAACCAATGTTTGGACAAGCAAACTTTTAATACTAAGTTCCTTATTTTCTTCAACTTAAACAATCGGGACTTTTTTTTTACACGAAAACAATTGAGACTTACAGCATAAATTTCATTCTCGGATGCAGAAGCACGCTCTAAAGCAAGCAAATACCGCACCCAAAGATCTCCAGTCCATGGGCAACTTCTTGTCGCCCTAGAATAGGCATGCGTTATAGCCTTTCCAACCTGGCGCAGGAAGTACATAGTACAGATAAGGAAGAAATTATAGACGTGATAAACAGATACAAAAATCTACAAAGAGGTTATTATAAACACCACAAAGAGATGGATAACCTTTAAAGTTTTGTCAAGATAGCAAGTGTAGGCTATCCACAGGTCACTTGAAACTGGATATTCAGACACAGCACGTTCATACATAGCTTGAACCCGGGTAGGATCTCCAGAAGTCTGCTCAAACTTTATGTAATTCTACAACAAATAGCTACAATCATCAGTAATATGATCACAGAACCATAAATAGATCAAAAGTAAACATGCCCAGTTATGCAGAATTTCTTACAGTTGAAAAAATAAATCAAGTAATATGATCACAGAACCATAAATAGATCAAAAGTAAACATGCCCAGATATGCAGATTCATAAGCCTCCTAGGCAAATGATCGCAGACTGTAAGCATCTAACAATACAACTCAACATTTATGACAACCATTAACCGCACGATGAACCATACATACCATGAATTGCTGAAACTTTTCTGTGTCAGATAAATCTTTCTTCGAAATTTGTCCTTCGAGATGGGCACGTTCACTATACATCTGCAGTGCTTTCTTGTATGCACCAGCAACGTGAGGAGAAACCTTACTCAAGTCCTCAGATCCACTGTCAAGGTCAATGCCCTGTTCCAACTCCCAAGCCTTGTAAGCATTAAGAGTAGAACCCAAGTTTTCTAGTGGAACAGACAGGTGGCGATGGAATATGCTTCGGATCCTTTGTATCTGCTTGTTTTTCTCCTGCAAAATAAAAACCAGTCCTTATGTTAAACGAACTACAAACAGATATAACTTCAAGATTAAAGCGATTCACATATGTAGCTTGTAATCAAACTATGAAGGTGGTTAGATATTCAGAAAACAGTGTTCTAAAATAACCAATATCACCAAGATTTTTGCAGCAAGAAGGTACTTGTTCTATACTATGCACTAGATTTTCATCTTATTATTACTAAAATAAAAGTTATGAGAGAAACACGCTAATATGCTGCTAGGCTACAGTGAATGAAACCAGATGAGTACAATCAAGAAAATGGAACCAATTCCAACCTCAACGTCAGCCTCGTCAATGGTGGCTAAGATGCCTTGCTCGAATTCTCTATATCCTTCCCATATTCTATTGCCTTCAGTAACATGGAAGCCAGCAGCCGGAATAGCCCGTTCAAACAGACTCCTCATTTTTGAAATACCATCAGATGTATATCCACGTACTGACGGATCAAACTCTATCAAAAAGTTCAGGTAGTCACACCATAGAGACACAGACTGCGTAAAAAAAAATATTTTCACTTATTACTTCAGTGTGGAATGAATTATCAGTTGAGCAATAGAATATAAAGCCTCAAAGGTAGAAAGGTCTTCCCACATACACTCTATTACCTTAAACTCTATAGCAGAAGAAATTTGAAACACTAAATATACAAGACTGTTCAAAATAGCACACCTGAGTACTTATTCATTAATCTATCTAACATAACCCTTCCCACGAAACAGTAGTAGCACATATGACAATCAAAGCCTATATTCTAGCTGTTGTTCCAGTACAGAAGAGAACGTACTTCATAATCAGAGAGCCCCCGTTCGTAAAGCGCCACAATCTCAGACACGTTGTCACTGCAGAAGATAAATAAACAAAACAAAACTTTCAGATAATGATCAAAGAAAAACCGGAAGTACTGGCAATAGATCATTCAAAAGCCAAAGAACAGCAACTATCATATTACCTAGACGCTAAAGAAGCTTCATCCCTTGCCCATTCTAGCCATAAAGAAGGACTCAATGGAAAAATGGCACTCATAGCTTCTCTTGCTTGTCTTAGCTTCTCGAGATTCGCTGTCTTCCGAAGAAGTTTTATATACTGCAAAATAAGCAAGCAACAAAAACAGTTAGAAAATGTACGCAGAAACACCTAATAAGAAGTTGACACTTAACAGTGAAACATGAAGAAGTATCTGTACAATCTCTAATCAAGAGGTTCATTTCATTTTAACCCTAAGAAATCTTTGACCAAAAACACTAAAATCTGCTTTGCTTATTAATTTCAAAAAAGATGGTGGAGAAGATGATTGTTACTTGAACATAAGCATCGTAGTTGTACGGATTAGTAGAGAGCTCTGACTCCAGAGTTTGAATCTGAAGATTCGACTCGGCTTCATCCTCCGAATCAGAATCAGACTCGTCGGAATCATCCGACGAAGAGGGAACAGCTTCGGCAGCGGCAGGATTCTCAGTTGGAGCGTCGTCCTTCATCTGTTCGCTGCTAGTGACCATTTCAGTGTCCTCCATCTTCTTCTGTAAGTTTTCGAGTTGGAAATTTGACGAAGTAACACAACTTGCTTCGAATCGATTTTGCGGAGAAGATGAGAGAGAAGAACAAGGGTTTTTAGTTTTTACTCGTTTGCTGAAAATGTCGATACTCTGACGGAGCTAGAGGGTTTACACTCGAACTATCAATTGGCGGTTCAGTCAGGAACTTCGGTTCGCGGATTTTAAGTGGGTTTTCCCGGTTTTTTTACATTGGAAGTGTTTAAACAATGCTGGAGATAAATTTATTTAATTTATAATCATTAGATGTATTTAACAATTCATTACAATTTTAAGTGTTTCCACGATTTTTTTGAGTTTTGACCATCACCAAATATAGAAAATGATTTTTCTTTACTTCAGAAATTTTGTTTTTTGCGAATCTGAAATCGTGGAAGTAAAATGCATTATGCTACAGAGTATATATAGATTATAATAGTTACAAATTAACCCATTTCCATTTTTACGTTAATCTATTCCTCCTATAAAACGTCTATGTGACAATACACAAACTTTCGCTGTGAAGTAGATTACAAGTTACAACACAGGAAACATTAAAAGTGAAACCCTCTTCTTCTCCTGAACAAAACGATGTACATCTCTGAAACTAAGGTCTGAATGAAAATGTCTTTCATTTGATCTGAGGTTTCTGCCTTGTCTTTGTGAATTGTATGTCTCCGTTAAGTACAGCTGCGACGAATTTCTCGACTTCCTCCATTGTCATATCGCCTTTGAATGTTGCAAACTTACCTCGACGAGGCTTGTAAGCTATTAGGAGCTTATCCAAAGTTTTGAACCCTGAATATTCAAATGAGCTCAAGAACGAAGATTGCTTTGCTGCATCTAGAAGCGAATAGGATACTGTGTCCTGAGCACCTGAGGCTGAAGCTTGTCGTCGAGACAGTGATTTCTGGGACACCTAGACAGAGGGTAGAGCCCAAGGATTATTAATCATCAAGTCAAACAACCAAAAAGGTAATTGGCTTAAAGGAAACCCGAAAAAATGCAAATCAAGCAATCATAATTCACTTCTTAACATTTACCAAGAAACTGTGTTTAGCAAAGGGCAGATTATTTGCTTACCTTGGACAGTATTGACTGCAGCTTCTCTTTACCCTGTGCGGATTTGAAGACACCGATAATACAAACAGGAGTGTTCTCACTACAAATGGAATCGAAATTTGTTCTCGAGAGAAGATGTACTGTTTCCACAGATTCGCTCTTTGCTTGGCCTGACTGACTTTTAGAAGAGGCTTTCTTGTTCTTTTTCTCAAATCCTTCTAGCAATTTACCTATTTCCTGGACGGCTGATTTCAGATTTTTAACAGTGATTCCTGTTTTCAAGACTTGCTTCTCCCCATTGGATAACCAGCCAACTATTGCTGGAAATGCATCAACCCCCAATTTCTGAACCTTCGGATCAGAAACATCATGGACCTACAAGATCATGATAAAACTACGCTTTAGCTAAAGGGTTCATTCAATGTCCAAAGAGTTCCAAGTGTCTTAACCAAAATAAAAGCACTTAATCCCTCAAGTAAACATAATCAAGCTCACAAAACGTGGACCAGGAAGCACCCATAAGTTCTAGGACCAGCAGAATCACAAAAATATAGAAGCCATATTAATGTAAGTGGAAGTTAAAGGCCAATTATAGTATACCTCTGTGTTGTAGAAGAGAAAGCGTCCATTGTACAAGCCACTAAGAACACGCCAGATGACGGGAGTGTCTTTCTTTGTTGATAGTAGCATAACTTTAGGAATCTTTTGTGAGTTAACAGCAGACGCATCGAAGGTATTCAGGTCAACCTTTTTTGAGAATCTCGGTAGTTGTTCCTGGCAGAAGCTTTTCACCTTCTTTGCGACAAGCTCTTCCGTATATTCTGCTAAGGTAGCTTTCCCACTTAATGCGTATGAATAAACAAACAACCTTGGGGCCTTACGAGGAACTATGCCCAGTTGTTTGCAAAGAGAGGATTCGGTTTCACAGTTTATACGTCCTACCTGTTAACATACAGACGATTAGTCATATTCACACAAAAACAGAAAATACAGATATCAATGATGTTCTCAACACAAAACTAAGCTCTTTCTTCGTAAAGCAAAATCCAAAAAAAATATCAACTGACTTGACAAAAGCTTGTTTACCTTAATAGCTCCTTGCAATGACTCAGCAACTTCCTCAATGATGGAGTCATGGTACTGGGTTCCTCTTTGAGATGGAAGATATGACAACACAAGCCAAGCCATCCCTTGATCCACAATTTCCTTTTTATAGACCTGAGAATTTATAGTTTTGATAGCTGCTGCTGTACCACTCCTTGATCTAGACTCAGCCTTCGATGAGCCACCAAAGCCACCAGCGCCACCAAAGCCGCCAAACTGCTCCTTTCCTTTAGAGTTACCTCCCGAAAACATTGAAAATATATCATCCATCCCAAAACCACCGAAGGAACCTCCACCAGGACCGCCAAATGAGAAAGAAAATGATTTAGAACCGCCTCCACCTCCACCGCCCATATTCTGCCATCCACCTGGTCCTCCAAAGTTGAAACCACCGCCCTGTCCACCACCTGACGAGTATGAATACCCACCGTTACCTCCGGGAAAACCCGAGTCAAATCCAGGCTGCCCCTTTTCATCCCCATAAAGATCATAGTTCTTCCTCTTCTCTTCATCAGACAAGATCTCATACGCTGTTGCACATACATCAAGTTTTAAACTTGTCAAAGCCAGATCAGCAAAATTCAATTTACGCCATGAACCAGTAGCAACAAAGCAAGAACAATATGTAATTGAGCTAAGAGGAGCCCTCAACTTATACAAGAAAAAAGCAACATCATACAATATCCACAAAATAATAAAACTAAGATGCTAAAGCTGAAATTAGAAACCCACCATTATTAATCTCAGCAAACTTCTCCTGAGCACCCTTGGCCTTGTTTTTATCTGGATGATATTTCAGAGAGAGCCTAAAAAAAAAAAATCACAAACTACATTAGTAGAAAGAAATTAATTCGAATTCTCAACTAAAACCAGTGATTAGGATAAAAAGGTACGCACTTATGAAAAGCTTTCTGGATTTCACGCGGCTTCGCATCCTTAGATACTCCAAGAACCTGAAGAATCATATAAAGTATAAATATTTCTGCATAAACTATAATCTTTTTCATTAATGGAAATACTACTTAGCAAAATCAATAAAGATTAAGCTAATGCAAAAATCTTTCCCTTCAATTTCACTTTTAGCCGAAACCCATCAGAAACCTTCAAAATCGAACACCCCAATTCATAATTCCTTCCCCCCCAGATCAAAAGACTCGAAAATGATAGAAAAACGAAACCAAGACGAGTCTCATTCTGAGAAAAAAATCCATGAAAATGAAGAAACTGTACCTTGTAAGGATCAGCGGTTTTCGCTTTAACATTCAACAACAACAATGTCGACACAAGAACAACAGATATCGCCAATTTCGCTCTCACCATCCCGAAAGAACAACTTTCAAACCTTCTTCTTTAATTTCTTCTTCGTCTTCTTCTTCTTCTTCTTCCAATCGGTGTATTATTTTCAGGGGAGCTTAATGTTTCGGGAAAAATCTAGAAGATGACGTTTCATTAAATAGGTTCGCTGGGTTTAAAGAAGAATAAGAATATTTCTGAAAAGACCTTTATATTAATATTTTATTCGGAATGTTTCCTTTATTTGATAATCTTACAGAAAGGGTCCGAATTCGTAAGCGAAGATAAGAAACTTGGTGGGGTAAAATGAGTCATTACGAAAGTATTAGGGCTTTTTATGTATTTCTCGAAAGTAAATTCCCGTTCTCAATTTAGGGCGGGTAATTACGTGGCGAAAATGATGAACCCCCACGTATTTCAACCAATAAGATTTTAGCAAGCGAAAGATTTTTTTGTTCGATTGCAATAACGCGCCATCAATACCACGCGCTGAAATCATTTAGGGCTTATTGATTTAAGCCCATAAATTATAATGTGATTGGCCCAAACTAGAGTGTCCGTTGATCGGGATCGGAATCAGATCGGAGCGACGGTAAGTATATTTATCTTGGACTGTGAAAAAAAAGAAGTATAATCACTTTTGACATTCTCATTTCGTGCATTGCTATGTGTCAAGAGCTTCTTCTAGAGAATTGAAAGAAGACTGGAGAAAGAAGAAGACGATCTGATTTTCTCTGTCTACTATACTAGCTTCGCTTTTGAATCTCCGTCCACTGTCGTCGTTTTCTTTTTTGTTGCTTAAACCGTTAGGGTTCATCGTCGACGATTCGTCTAGGTGGTTATTAGGTCAAGATTTTGAATTGGATCTGGTTGGAGTTTTATTGTGTGATGGCGTTGTCAGCTTCGGATTTGCCGGCGATGTACTCGTTGCTGGCAAATTCTATGAGTGGCGACGAGAATGTTCGGCGTCCGGCGGAGGCGGCTTTGTCTCAGTCGGAGAGTAGGCCTGGTTTCTGCTCTTGCCTTATGGTACGTTTCGGTAATCTAGTTCTTGTGGTTTATGCGAAATGTGTGTGTGATTTTAGCGCTCATTTCGGCTTGTTTTGGTTGCAGGAAGTTATTGCTTCCAAGGATTTGGTGTCTCATGTGGACGTTAGGTTGATGGCTTCTGTATATTTCAAGAACAGTATTAATCGTCACTGGAAAAGCAGACGAAATACTTCGTAAGTTCATCGGCAATTTTGAAATTGGTTTACTGCACCTTCAGCAATCTTGAACTTGAATTAGATTTGAAAGTTTATGACTACACTTAGCTAGCTGGTTTAGATTTAGCTAAGTTACTGCCGTTGCCGTATTTCTTAGGTGTTGACACTCTTGATGGTGATTTTGACAGGGGTATAAGCAACGAGGAGAAGATTCATTTACGGCAGAAACTGTTGTCCCACTTGAGAGAAGAGAATTACCAGGTGTTGTAGCATTTGCTTTGTTTGTTTAATGGCTGGTTCCGCTTTATTTTTCCTAGGCAGGTGTATATTGTGTAAGCATATCTCTCTGACTTGATTTTATTTGCGGCAGATAGCTGAGATGTTGGCTGTTCTTATATCGAAGATAGCTCGCTTTGATTATCCTAGGGAATGGTCAGTATTTTCACTTTCATATTAACTAAGACAGTATATCTTCCTTGATTTGCTGAGTTCTTGCATTCATTCTCATAGCAAAATAAATTGATTTTTGTGTTTCGTGATGTCAGGCCTGATCTCTTTTCCGGACTAGCTCAACAACTTCACTCAGCTGACGTTCTTACTTCACACAGAATCTTTTTAATTCTTTTTCGAACCTTAAAAGAGTTGTCTACTAAACGTCTCACTGCAGATCAGAGAAACTTTGCTGAGGTGTGTCTGCCACTTTAATTAAATCTCCTTGTAAAATTCTTTTCTCCTCTTGCATGATTGCTAGTAGACCATCACCTCTCAGTTTTTGCTTTAGTAAATAAGGTCCAGTTTAATTTGTGTGCAGATCTCCTCGCAATTGTTCGACTTTAGTTGGCACCTTTGGCAAACTGATGTCCAAACAATTCTACGGGGCTTTTCAACAATAGCTCAGAGCTATGGCTCAAATAGTGCCGAGCAACATCACGATGAGCTCTTTTTGACTTGTGAGAGGTGGTTTTTGTGTTTGAAAATAGTGCGCCAACTCATAATTTCAGGATTTCAAAGCGATGCGAAATGTATACAGGTACATACACTATACTTCTCCTTGACTTGTTTTAGCTCTTTATAAAATCCCCTATCAGATACTTCCTTCTATAAATTAGTGGTGTATTTTAACCAAATTGTGTTGTGTTTCTTCCATTTCTCCTGTTCTCTCTTCCAAGCATATGCTCTACATGAAATATGACTATACTGCCAACTCTTTTCTCTCAGGAGGTTCAACCAGTGAAAGAAGTTTCTCCTGCGCTATTAAATGCAGTTCAGTCGTTTCTTCCATATTGTGAGTTCTTTTAGCTTGAACACTCTTTTTTCATTTGTATGACAAAGGCACCTAGAGGTCTGGCTCGAGAGAATTTTTTTTCCTTACTTTTCTTGTTTCAACCTGTCACCACATAAATAAGCTTTTGCTAACTTGTGTGGAGTCTTTATGCAGATTCATCTTTTCACAATCAAAGTCCTAAATTCTGGGAGTTTGTAAAGAAGGCATGTATCAAGCTGATGAAAGTGTTAGGCGCAATCCAAAGCAGACATCCTTTTTCATTTGGAGATAAATGTGTTCTTCCAGTCGTAGTGGATTTCTGCTTAAACAAGATAACAGACCCTGAACAGGCTTTGCTGCCATTTGAAGAATTTCTTATTCAGTGTATGGTCATAGTGAAATCTGTGCTTGAATGTAAAGAATATAAGCCAAGTCTAACTGGTCGTGTGATGGATGAAAATGGAGTTACATTTGAGCAGAGGAAGAAGAATGCTTCAAACACAGTTGGTGGCATTGTGTCTTCACTTTTACCCAATGAAAGGATAGTTCTTTTGTGCAACATACTAGTGAGAAGGTAACACTCTAACCAAAGATAAGATATGGGAATCCAAATTATTTTGGTTCTCTTACTTAGGAAGCTGTGGCATTGTCACTTTTATATAATTTCATGCCTTAGTTCTTATTAAGGTAAACTGAAAGTAGCAAACTTCAATTAACAATGAAATTCCAAAACAAAATATGAACTAGGGAAATCTTATCAACACATTATGATCTTATTTATGTACTTCTGTTTTCTGTCTCTTCACCGTGGAGTTATAAGCATATTGTTATTGTTTAGACATACTAAGCTATCTAGCATTGAAGATAAGTTTAGTTGACGTGCATGAAATAGATGAGAAGGGATTGTAACTGTCGGAGCCTTGTTGATTATTTTGAAAAATTGCATCAAGTCATTTGTTTTGGTGTAAACTCGGCTGTCATGTATTCCTACCTCTGTGCGATCACTATTCTCTGGAAAAATAGCTTGCTGAAAGTAAACCATCAACATTCCAACAGGTATTTTGTTCTCACAGCAAGTGACCTAGAGGAATGGTACCAGAACCCTGAGTCCTTTCATCATGAGCAGGACATGATTCAGTGGTCAGAGAAATTGAGGCCTTGTGCTGAAGCTCTATATATGGTTTTGTTTGAGAACTACAGCCAGGTAAGTAGCAGATAGTTTTTAGCACTTCGTCCTGTTCTGAAAAGAAGTCTGCTAATTGATATAAACTGATGCTTACTCTTTCTGTCTCAATCATTGTAAACAGCTCCTAGGACCTATTATTGTGTCCATCCTTCAGGAGGCAATGAATAATTGCCCCCCTTCTGTCACTGAGATTACTCCTGCGCTGCTTCTTAAAGATGCGGCATATGCTGCTACTGCATATGTCTACTATGAGCTCTCGAATTATCTTAATTTCAGAGATTGGTATGCTCTTGATCTTCTAATGACTAGATTCTTTTTTAACCATCTCCTCTAAACATGGACATGTGATTCCTAACTGAACCTTCACTTTGCCAGCCAGCAGAATGTGACAAGAGTTTTTATTAGTCAATTAACTAACTTGCCCTCCGTAATATTCGGTTGATTTTGCTGCAGGTTTAATGGTGCGCTATCCCCTGAGCTGTCAAATGACCATCCAAACAGGCGTATCATCCACCGAAAAGTTGCTATGATATTGGGACACTGGGTTTCAGAGGTATTGTTGTTTTACTTTGGCGCTACTGCTTTTTATGCAGCTAATCTTGACAAGACTTTAGAGGAAATGACATCTTATTGTTTTGTAAAAGATGCATCTTATTATTGCATTAATATTCAAATGACATAATATCTTCTCATAATAAGTTGGGCTAATGAGAGATAATCATCCGAGGACTAAAAGCAGATTTTGTTTGGCTAGTTTATAACAAGAAGGTGTTAGAGTTAATTACCCTGTTGATTTTAGTTCTCTACTCTACCATAGTTTCTGTTACTTATTAGTTATTTTTGTGGTTGACACTTTGCTCCCTGATAATTTATGGTTGATGATGATAACCTTTCAGGTTAAAGATGACACGAAAAGAGCAGTCTATTGTTCTTTGATAAAATTGTTGCAAGACAATGACCTCGCTGTCAAGGTAGTCTTGTTCTATCTCATCTTTGTTCCTTTATCTTTCTGTCTTGCATTAAGGTCGCATTTTCTTCCTTTGTCCCATCTTGGCTGGCTCTGAAATTTCTGTTTGCCTATGTAGCTGGCAGCTAGTAGGTCATTGTGCTTACACGTCGAGGATGCGAATTTTTCGGAGCAAAATTTCCTTGATCTTCTTCCAATCTGTTGGGAATCATGTTTCAAAATGGTTGAGGAAGTTCAAGAGTTCGATTCAAAGGTGCATGATGTCACTGCCTCAAATTCGTTATGGCACTCCATTTTTGCCATTCTACTTCCTCAGATAGTCCTAAGACTCTCTTATATTATATCTAAACCCTTTTTCCTTTTTTCAGGTTCAAGTTCTGAACTTGATTTCTATTCTTATTGGCCATGTTAGTGAAGTCATTCCGTATGCACAAAAGCTGGTGCATTTCTTCCAGAAGGTCTAACAGCGTTCTTTCTGTATTTGCTATTTTCTTATCTTGGTGCGCAAATGATATCTTATTATTTTTGTGCTTGACTTAAGAACAGGTGTGGGAGGAATCTTCTGGTGAAAGCCTTCTACAGATTCAGCTTCTTGTTGCACTGCGGAATTTTGTGATTGCACTTGGTTATCAGTCCCCCATGTGCTATAGCGTACTGCTCCCAATACTCCAAAAGGGCATCGACATAAATAGCCCTGATGCACTCAACCTTCTGGAGGATAGCATGGCAGTAAGTTCCCACTTCATGATATTTATACCTTCTCTTTTCTGCTGATATAAATGTGCTATATAATAATGATGCTGCACTTCATATGCAGTTATGGGATACCACACTTTCCTATGCTCCCATGATGGTGCCCCAGCTATTAGCATGTTTTCCCTATATGGTGGACATCATCGAAAGAAGTTTTGATCATTTACAGGTTAGCCTTTTCAGTTTTCAGTTTTCAAGGGGTTGACGTGTTAATTCATTAATAACCTGCATGCTCAGATTTGCTGATTCATGTGTACATAATACCTTAAAAAATATTCAAATGATCTATTCCCCCGAAAGGTACTAACATCTTTATCCAAAAGTAGGTTGCTGTCAGTATCATGGAATCATACATCATTTTGAATGGAGGAGAATTTCTAAACAATCATGCTTCAAGTGTCGCCAAGATTCTTGATCTTATTGTTGGAAATGTAAATGATAAAGGGTTACTCTCGATTCTTCCTGTGATTGACATCTTAGTTCAGGTCCGTATAAATTCTCGTATTTTCAATTTGTTGCAGACAATTAACAAATTGTTATGGACCTTAAGTTTTAGGATTGCGATTAGCAATACAAAATACTAATCCGTCACCCATACCTTCGTTCTTCCCAATTTTTTAATTTTAATTAATTTATTCTTCCAAAGACTGCTGTAGCCAAACTCAATGGGGCGTAGCCATTTTGAAATGGTTTTGTGTTCCACAGAGACTTATTCTTCTGTTAAGTTTGTATTTACATTGCAGTTATCTTTTGTATCACATAGCCTTGTCCCTTGATATGTATATATATATATTGACACAAATATTATCTTTAGTTATCTTTGTGATAGGACTTTTATGGCATCATTACAATGTAAAGTATGAATGTTTCGCCAAATAACAGCTTCTTAATTTGAACATTTATACTTGTATTGAACAGTGCTTTCCTGTGGAAGTGCCCCCTCTCATCAGCAGCTGTTTGCAGGTGAATTTCCAGTGTTCTTTTGATGGATAAAAGATCCATATCCTTCCTTATTTGAAGTTGGTTTGTTGGTTTTCTCGCAGAAACTGGTGATTGTTTGCTTGAGTGGAGGAGATGACCGAGATCCATCCAAGACTGTAGTTAAAGCATCTTCAGCTGCTATCCTGGCAAGGATTCTGGTGATGAACACCACTTACTTGGCCCAGTTAACATCTGAATCATCTCTCTCAGTGTTACTCCAACAGGCAGGGGTCACCATCGAAGACAACATACTCCTTTGCCTAGTCGACATTTGGCTCGACAAGGTCAGTAAACTCCTTGTTCTAGAACTTCAACTGATTTTAAAATGGGCTTGCAAAAAAAAAAAAAAAACCTTTCATGTCTTGAAATTGTTTTTCGTTTTCCATCTGAAGCAATAGCTCTTTTCCAAGCTGTTTTGCATGTCCCTTTTTATTATCTAATTCATTTTGCTATTGCATCTACGGTGGGTGTGCAGGTGGACGATGCAACTCCCATGCAAAAAAAGACATTTGGCTTGGCTCTTTCCATAATACTTACACTTAGAATGCCTCAAGTTCTTGATAAGCTTGATCTAATACTAAGGTACATACATGCTTGCACAATCGAATATTCACAACTTCAGTTATGTATCTATGCGATACAATTGATCTTGTTTCTGGAAACAGTACATGCACCAGTGTGATCCTTGGTGGAGACAAAGATCTAACAGAAGAAGAATCAAGGTTAGACTAAGACTTTTACTATATTGCTTACATAAGGTAGATTCATTTCAAGTTAATTTTGTGATTTGTTATTGACCTCTTCACACAAATTATAATTCCAGCAGGTCTCATGGAGAGGAAACGCCACCAAGCAAAGAGCTACGGAAAAGTCAGGTAAAATGTTAATAACTTTCTTACGTTGTAACCAGCTTCTACAAAACCACTGATTTTAACACATCTTGTTTTCTTATAAAGATCAAATCATCGGACCCAATCTACCAGATGTCCCTGGAGAACTCAATGCGTGAGAACCTTCAGACATGTTCGACACTTCACGGAGATGCCTTTAATGCTGCCATTAGTAGGATGCACCCATCAGCGCTTGCACAAGTGAAGCAAGCCTTAAAGCTGCACTCAGAGGCGGGGCTATAATGTTTTTGTTAACAAGAGGGGGTTAATTGACCCCCATGGTGACTTTATAAATTTCTGGTTTACATGCTTCATTCCTTTATTAAATGGGTTTTTGATTGATGATTTGGTTATACGTAAAATTTTGAACCCCACGAAGCCGACCTAAATACAAATCTTGCCACCGACCCCATGGCCCAAATACAAATCTTGCCGTGTATCCTTTTTGCTAATATTTTTCATCAAAAATCTTGCCCTTTTTAGTCTGTTTTTGGTATGTACAATTTGATGTTATAACAACTCAAATTTTGCAACTGTTTTTTATTGTTTTCCTCTTCTATTAATTATGTAAAATGTCCTTCATCTAAAATAACTTGATTGTAGATGGACACAATGACGAACAAATGTGGTTCTAACCTAGTACTTTTAGATAAATACATGAAGAAATAGGGAGAAATAATATGGTGTCTCGCTTTTTCTCATTAAAATTTCAATCATAGCGTCTAAAATGTTGAACCCTTAAAAAATGGATACTGTCAGTGAGCAGGCCGAAACAAAAACTGTAATATTTTCTTTCAAGGAAATCCAAACTCTTATTAATGATGACCAAGACATCCAAAATGAAAAATAATGTTACCCTTTTATCTCTAGTGGTCTTCTAAGAATCTTCACTTCTTGTACTGTCGGATCTCTTTTACAACGCCATCGGTCAACGAGTCAACATCGTGGTTCTTCCCGTAGAATTTTACAAAATTCATCTCCGGACTCATCAAGTACCTTCACCCATACAAAACATGTTCTTATGTTAACACTCCAACCAGAAAACAGAAAATATCAAAAACACAACTGAGCCAAAGTACATACTACATATACTACTATGACTATAGCTTGAGAACAACTACGATTTCTACGTTGATTTTAATTCCGCGTGTTGATTTTTGTGCTGAAAATTTTAATCTTCCTATCAAAAACTATGTAAAAGGGATAACAGGTGCACGTACATGACTATAGAGTGATCAACGAGATAGTCTGAATCTTCCTCTTCTGTCTTCATGTAGTAAACTCGGTAAGAACGAGCCACCGATTTAATTTCTTCAGGGGTACCGGTTAACCCGATCAATTTCGGATGAAATTCTACAAGAAATTTCAAATTATATGAATTTTCATACTTCAAAAAAAAAAAAAAATGAATCTTACAGAGTTTAAGAAAATACCTACCTTTGACATATTCATGTACTTGCTGAACTGTGTCTCTTTCAGGATCCACAGATATAAACACTGGCACCACATCTACTCCTGACTTTTCCTCTGTGTAAAATGTGATAGAACCTACCTTAGACAAAATATAACCAATTGCGGAATCACACAGATGAGAAAAAGTTGGCAACTCACTTATTTTGTCAATGGCAGCAGCTAACTTAATAAGCTCGTCAGGACAGATGTCGGGACAATGAGTGAACCCAAAGTATAAGATGGTCCATTTTCCCATCAAGTCTTTCTCCGTGATACGTTTTCCATCGTCTCTTATGAGGCTGAACGGCCCTCCAATGGCGGCTTTTCCGGCAGATGGTCCCTCCTTAACGGCTTTGGAATTGTTGTTTATATCTAAGACAACAAGAACCCAAGTCAATATACAAAAAAAACTATAGAAAAGCAATATGAATTTAATATGAAGTCACCAATTCCAAAATGTTATCATCACTAAACATAATCAGTGCTGAAGTGATGTATTCCTCTACCATGTCAAGTTTTTCACTAACCAGATCAGTTATCATTTGTTAAAGGCTAAGGCAAGCGCAAATTAAGCTACAGAACATGTATTCAATTAGGAGCAGAAGGAGAGTTTCTAAATTATGTTTCCAATATTGAGGGTTCGTTCAAAATCCTAGCACCTCAGCATTACTGCATCTCACGATCCAAACTAGACAACAGTAAAATGGTGGTCACGGAACAAAATCACATAACAATGGTCTACAGAATCAAATTCTGATGCTATGTTAACAAAAAATCAAACTCACCATAGATGAGTACCTTCGATATGACGTTTCTTTTCCCTATCGTAGTAGTAGACCAATCCAGCTCCAGTAGCAAACAGCAAGAAAAAGCTCATCCACGAAACAGGCTAATAGTTACACAAAAAAATCCCAATCAAACAAGTATTCTCCTAAAACCAATCACAAGTTTTATCCATCGTCCATGTGATTCCATAATTATATAGTAGAGAAATGTTCATAGAAACGATTATCAAAAGGGATTAAGAGGAAATTTACCGCTCCACGAACGTCTTTTCCGGAAGCACGCTCCTGTTTCTGATCAGAACCGCCGTCAGAACTCTCTGAGCCTCCAGATTTCTCATTCTCACCAGAAGATTTCGTTTCCGAATCTCCAGAGTTAGGCTTAGAGCTCGTATCAGAAGTAGAAGTGCTCAGCAAACATCTCTGAAGTGGAAAAAACTGGAAACACACAAGAAATCTCACCATTACAGAGCCTAAATTCATATCGAATAAGAAAATCAAACAAAAGGAAGAAGAAATTGCCGAACCGATCGAGGAAGAGAGAAATCTCCATGACGGAGCGAATCGGAAATACAAGCCGGAGATGGAGACGACGAAGACGGCAACAGTAGATCGCTAGAGACGCGGATTCGGTGACAAAATTGAACGGGACGAAGACGATTCACAATTCTACAGAGAGCAGACGCCATTGACGACCGATTGATTTTTCTCTCTCGCTACTCTTTGGGTTTGGGGTTTAATCTGAAATGAACATAAAAGGTTTATTACTTAAAAACGGCAAGATGTGTACACCTCTTTGATACAAACGCCATACCGTTCAGAAAAAAATCTATTTGGTCTTTGACAAAACCAATTAATTCTCTTAACATTTCGCCGGATTGCACCGGTTTAGTCATCCATAATTTTATTTGTTCGGCGTTTTTCTTTCCCAGTTAACACAAAGTTTCATCACACTATCTAATGAATCTCAAGAAATGCTCCAATGTATGGCAAAATTGAAGCAAACCAGAATAATGAAGACGCAATTGACTCAAAAGTGACCACCGATAAGTGGATGATAATGCATTAACCAGAACAAAAAAAAAAAGAGTTTTCCATAACAAATAAGACCAATCAAAACAGAGATGGTCTGAGAGAAATAAAAAAATTACTTTTTTCTCCCAAAATCCACTTAACCACCTATTCACATCATTCGATTGAGAAGAGAGGAAAGAAGATCCGTATCGAGATTCTTTTCACCTGAGAGAGAGAGAGACTCAATGCAATGCAATAAGAAAGGAGCTTTTTAAACCATGATTCTTGCGATCATTCCTTGAGTCCAGCGTGCAGTGGCCTTGAGCTCTTCATCCTCTGATTCCAGACACTCATTTACGAACTCACCACAATAAATGAAGTTTTGGAACAACGGCTTTGTCTTCTCTCCTACCACATCAGCTAGATCACCCATTGCTGCAACCGCGGCTTTTGTCACGCTCTCATCCCTGCTCACAAAACAACAATAAGTTAAGACTGTGCGGTGAAACTAAAGCAGAAAGAAGAAGACATATGAACTGATGCGCACCTCATGGTATCTTTGGATACGTGTTCAACAAACTGCAAGAGATGCTGAGCGTAAGGCATCATGAGCTCTGGATTTGCGTCCTTGAACCCTTGTAGTATCCCAGAGTATGCCTCGAAGATGCTTTTTCGGAGTTGGTTTGCATAGTCCATAAGCTCCTCGTCGAAGGTGTCCATCTGTGCACACACCTGAGCAGCCCCTTGCATGATCTGAACAGCTGGAGCTACATACCTCTCAAACTGTGCACCAATTGCCAGAGCAATGTCTCCAAAGGATGAGAATATTGGAGGTTTCACCGATCTGTTGAGTGCACCACTTTGTAGGTTCTGGAAAAGGAGAGACATGATCTGATCGCAAAAAGGTATGACTTTTTCATCCAGGGCACGGCAAATGTCACCAATCACTCCTACGGTGATTGAGCAGACTTGGTATTCCTCAAAGTTCTGCAGCCCCATCTGGAGATATTTGAAGAGCTCGGGCATGTATTTCACAAACTCAGTTCCAGTCGCATAGGCAAGAGCACCAATTGCAAGCATTGCTTCTTCATGGACACTTGAACTGCGGCATCCAAACACTTTGAGGAACAGCACCATTATCTGATCTGCGTTCTGCATTACGATGGATTTTGTCTCCTCTACGCTACTCAGCTTCTGGATTATCACCTGGAGAACACCACACAGGGAAGCCTGGAGTTCCGCTTGCTTCTCACGGTCCTCAGTTGATATTATAGGAAGGTCCAATGTCTGGCCTAATTTTGTCATAATGACAGGAAGGAGCTGTGCTATGATGCTCGAGGACTCCAAAAGGTTTGAACATCGGACAACCTCGTTCAAGGTTTCATACGCAGCAGATCTTAGCTTAGACTCTGCCCCATCAGTACGCTCAGCAGCTTCAAGCAGATGTTTGATGATCTCCATAAGATAGGGAGAGAGAAGAGAGGAACTTGCTCCAGAGTCTTCATATCCCTGGGCAAGGTTGTAAATCGCTCCGCAGACCTTCTCCGCCACATTGGGCACATCCCTAATCGATTCCAGTAATACACCCACAATTCTAGGGAGATTTTCGGGTGATATAACAGAGAAGCCACTGTCTGGGGAATGCAAATACTCAAAGATACGACTCAGAGTCCAAGCAGTTGTGTCCCTAACATGGTTATTCTCATCCTTTGTTGCGGTAAGTAGAAATTCCAAGCCAGCAGCAACCATCGGTGCAAGCTTGTCGATTGTTGGGCCCTCCAAAATCGATCCAAAAGCATAAGTAGCTGCCTCTCGGCTTCGCCAATTCGGCTTACTTATGTTCATTTCAACAAAAGGCATCACAAGAGGGACTATCCCATCTCCAACCGTTCTGGCAGCGAGTCCAAGGCATGTCCCGCCGGCCATAGATATATTCCATACATCATCATCATGATCCTGATCCTCTTCCTGCTTCTCCAGAGTTTCTAGCAACATGGGGACTAGATGGGGAAGCGCCTTCTCTATGAAACAGGAATGAGGGGATGAGTCACCAGTATCAGGACTGTCATACTCTTGACGGTCAATCTCTTCATCACAGATGGTGCTCCAAAACTCAACTGCTTGGAGGGCAACGCTCTCTTCGTCTCCCTTGACAGCATTTGATGTGAGCTGAAAGAGTGTGTCCATGTATTGCTGAAGCACCTCGTAGTATGTTGAAGCAATGGACACAAGACACTCGAAAGCAGCTTGCCTGATCTCTGCCTCCTTGGAGCATGCCGTCTCGCATACCATCTTCATGATGTAAGTCCTCTCCGTTTCATTCTCAAAATTTGTCTGAGAAAAGTCCAGGGCATTCAACAGTGCCTTTGTTGCTGCAAGGCGAACTTCTGCAGGATTTTCAGACTGGTTCATGCCCTGCACAACTGCTGTGAGGACAGAATTCACTTCCTCCTGCACGAGATCCTGATGTGATATCTCTTCACATACATAGCCTAGAGTTTCTAAGGTTGACTGCTTCAAGGGTGCGGGACTGCCTGGCTGAGTCATATTGGTAAGCAGTGATCCAACAAGCTCAGGCCACTGTTTCTTGGGAATTTCAATGGAGGCCACCTTTGCAATAACCTGAGCTGCAGTATGCCTCGCCTCTTGCGCTGATGAGCCCAGAGTCCTTAGTAACACTTCCTTGATCTGAGACTTTAGAGCAGCGTCAATCGCAAACCACTGTTTCACCAGATGATCTTTTGTGGCAGCATCTTTAGCATCTAGAGAATTCTTAAGCAAAATACCAGCTAGTCGACGGGACTCAGCAGGTTTATCATTGTTGCCAAGCTCAAAAGACAATGATAGTAAATACTGCGGCAAGTTTTGTTCTTGGAATTGCCTGAGATTACCCTCTGCTTCCGTACGAACTCTTGCATCGGCTGACTGGGCAGACAACAGAAACTGAGTGATCTCCATAGCCATTTTTTATCCTTCCCTCTGCACAATACAAACATACACTAGCATCAGGCTATTAAATAGAGCACCACACTGATCAAAAGCAAAAGCTACAGAACAAAGCATATAATATAACTACAGAACGCAATGATACTATACAAACCAATCCACATGTTCAAATCAAATACCAAAATCAAAAGGAAGCTTAAATAGATCCCAATAATACAAAATCAAAAATCAAAGTCGACCCAAGCTTTTTCTTTTCTCTGAAATCCGAGAAAAAGCTTATCCCCCTTCTAATCGTCAATAACAAATCAATGTTTCAATTTCTACAGAAGACTACTAAGAGCGAAGAAACAATAAGCGGCAGAAAATCAAAGCTAAAACCCTAACACAGTAGTGACCCAAAACCTAATCAGAAATCTCAAAATCAATCAACGAATATACAAATCCAGAACTCCAATACACAGTTCGAGTAAGAGATTTACCTCGAGATTAAGGTATTTAGGGTTTGTCGCTCCAATCCAGACCTCGCAAAAAAGGCTATATCGATCAAAATCTTCTCCAAAACGCGGCTGGAAAAAAAAAAACTGGGGATCAGAGAAAACCCTAGAGTAGCAGAGAGAGACTGTGCGAGAGAGAGAGAGAGGGAGCGTCGAGTAGAGAAAAAATGGAAGCAAATTTCGAATATAAGGAAGAAGCGGGTGGGGGAAGGGCAACGCAAAGCAAAAACCTGAATATACCTTATTTCTAAACCTCCCCATAATCTTTGATTTGTTTCAGATTAACCTCTTAAATTGCCGATAATGACTATTTTGTCTAATTAAATTTATTAATTCGAAATAGGGGGCTGCAAACCAAAACTAAACCAACATAAAACAAACGAAGGATAGAACATTGCATAGCTTAATCAGAAGAATTCACAATGGACCATGTTGAAGATCTCCAAACACAAAATGTATAATTTCTTCATTAATTTTTTGCAAATATGAAATTTGACCATCATCTTTGACCGGTTGACCTCTAATCTCCATCATTAAATTCATTTGTAGACTGATGGCATTATAACTTAACTACAAATAGAAACTTCAAAATAGAGCTACGACCAGATTTTTTGTTTTGCTTGTTGTCCTTGGTTGCTTTGTATTTAATTATTTTGGTGTTGTTCCGCAAATACTTTTAGTTACTTTTGGTGTTGCTACGCAAAAATTTTAAAACATCACTTTGTACCGTATTCTACCTAGTACCTAGTTTGAATTCCAACGATCCTTTGTGTATGTCTTTATGAATCTATACCGAATCAATACATGCAACGTATTTGTGCATTCGGATATAACTCTTAATTGTCTTCGTTTGTGATTTTTTTCCTCTTCTCACAAATATCAACTTAAGCTCTGACTAATTGATTGTATAAGCCGTTCACATAGACTATGTCTTATACTATATCTAATGAATCGTCCACATTAATGACTAGTTAAAAGATCTACGCACCCGTTCAGAAAAATAATTATTCATCAAAACTTGATTTGTTATCAGTACAGTACTGGTCATAGTTGTAATTAGTTAAACTCGCTTATTAAGCCATAAATTGTTGATTTAAATTGTCATCTCCTTTTTTTTCTTTTCATTATCCTCATATTAAGGAATGGTCCGAAATTCATATATATGAAATTAAAATCTGACAAATATTGAGATTTTATATTACAATAAAATTTTGTTTTTGTTGGTTTTCATAACTTTTTTTTGTATGATAACATCACTTAAATGGTTTTGGTTTTAAAAGCACATTCTATCTTTACATTTTTTCACTTAAATAGATATCATCATTATTATCATAAAATGTTATCCATAATTGAAACATGTATAAAAATCCAACTCTAAGAACAAATTATAAGGGTCCAAAATAGTTGAAAGATTTCAACAACAATGTCAATGCTTCATATTTACTTTGGTTTAAGAACATACACTCGCATCATAGACTAAAATTAAACCCAAAGAAGTTGAAAGATTTCAACCGCAATGTCATTGCTTCATACTTACCAAAATAGTAGTATGCATGCTAATGTTATTATGTATACACAAATATATACAACATAATAGTAATTGTCATAGAACAATTTACAATATAATTACAATATTATCACAATATTGTCATGGTATAACCAAATATATTAATTGGAAAATATATACCAAAATGGTTTTGTTTCACAAATTGAGTATAAGAACTTAATCTTGTCTTTTATTAGTAATAGATACGGAAAACTTATAGTAGGACATATCAAACGGAATAAAAACACATCGGTTCGGAATAAAATCATGTTAAACATGAACCGTTTCAAATTTTTAAAATGAGAATGAATGCTATAGAATAAAACCTGATCTTATAAAAATGTTTATACATCGATTTACAAGGTTTATAAATAGGTTCTCGAAAAAATGAGGATGATAAACATCTAAACATTTTAATTTCCTAAAAAGCTTTTATGAAGCAAACTATGTTGTTGTTTTGTTAAGACTGGACATGTTGTTTTGTTTGATTGAAAATGATATGGTTCTTGTGAATGGGTATTCTAGTAAAAAAAACAAAAATAGTAGAATACCCATTCGCAAAAACCATATCATTTTCAATCAAAACACCGTGTACAATTTTAAACAAAACTTTTAAAAACTGATTTTTCCAAAATTTCAATTATTAACAATATCAACAACAGTTCCACCACATATGACAGTGGTCGCGGAGTAACTAACAAGTTTTTCTCGAGATTTCAATACACAATCTCTTGGACTGATCTTTATAGACCAGAATGGGGTTTTGTTTCACAATTTTGAGTATAAGAACTTAATCTTGTCTTTATTACTAGTAGATAAGGAAAACTTACAATATCATCATACCAAACGGAGTATAACCACATCGTTTCATAATCAATTCTACACTTTAACATTCTGAAATAACATCTGAAATCATGTTATGGAAGAGCATGAACTATTACTAAAATAAAATATGA
This sequence comes from Aurinia saxatilis, assembly GCA_900406295.1. Classification (NCBI taxonomy): domain Eukaryota; kingdom Viridiplantae; phylum Streptophyta; class Magnoliopsida; order Brassicales; family Brassicaceae; genus Aurinia; species Aurinia saxatilis. The sequence goes on along the minus strand of OVAP01000009.1, from coordinate 33,968 downwards.
TCTTATAAGAATGTTTATACATCGATTTACAAAGCTCATAAATAGGTCGTAAAAACATGAGGATGATAAGCATCTTAACATTTTAATTTTCTAAAAAACTTTTTTTGAAGCAAACTATGTTGTTGTCTTGTTTAAAATTGGACACACTTTTTTTTTAATATATTGAAAATGATATGGTTTTGGTGAATGAGTATTATAGTATTAAAAAAAAAAAAAAACTAGAATACCCATTCACAAAACCCATATAATTTTCAATCAAACAAAACAATGTGTATAATCTTAAACAAAACTTTTAAAACTGATTTTTTCAAAATTTCAAACGTCAACAATAAGATCCGTCTTGTATGAAAATGTAAGTATATTCAACATATAAAAGAGATTGATCAACCCATTGCGAAATAAAAAAAGAATGTTTTATGATGCTTAATTTGTAATTTTGTATTATATGCTAGTAGGAGAAATGTTGTTTTAGATGATGTGAGTAAAAATATTTCCGAGTTGATAAGTAATCAATGCTCATAGACTTCAATGTTACTCACCCAAAAGCAGCTGAAAAGACGAGCCTCTATAGAGTATAGACTCTATAATGTATGTAGTTGTATTAACAAATTCAAATGGATTTGTCTAGTATCAACAAATTCACCTTATTATTATTATTTTTTTTATAAAAAAACTATTACAAAATCCATGTTACTTTTTTACACATATTATTGAATTGTCGAGAAATTCTTTTATAGTTTTCTTAACTGTATCCTAACATATTGTATCCTTCATAATTTAGCAATGTCATCTCATATCTTACATGGTCAAAATTGATTACCGAGGCAATACATAAATATTAACAAAGAATATTTTCTCATTATTTAGGATACACCTAAATATACAATTCTCATATGTATCAAAATGAATTAGATCATAATATGGATAAAAAGAGTTATTTACTCATTTCATATATGATAAAATAAAATAAAATAAGATTAGCATGATTCTTTAGGGTTATTTGAAGATTAAATACAAATAAATGGTTAAGGTGATATTGCGTTGCCCTTCCCCACCCGCTCCTTCCTTGTATTCGAAAATTCCTTTATCAGTCTAATATCTGTCTCCGTCGTCATTTTCAAGTCGACTCTCTCTTCGCTAATCTAGGGTTTTTTTTAAAAATAATCCCTAGGTTTCCTCTCTGCTCCAGCCGCGTCTTGGTGAAGATTTGTTACGGAGGTTTTAGATTGGAGCCATAAACCCTAGTTCTTACGCGTTTTTAGTCAAGCGAAACTCCTTAAATTCGAGGTTAATCTCTTGCCTAAACTTTGTATTTGAGTATCTGGTAGTGGATCTAAGCTTTCTGATTAGGTTTTGGGGACTAGTTTTGTTTGATTTCTCGTTCGCAGTGATTCCGCCGTTTTGGCTCCTTTATAGCCTCCCCGTCGAAGTAGAAACTAGGAAGGGGATAAGCTTGAATATCGTGCGAACTTGAGTTTGGATTTGATTTTGGGGTTTATGTGTTATGATTTTATTTGTTGATTGCACAGAGCAAAATGATTTTTATATAGGTTTCTTAGAGGGAGGGCATTTTTAGTATTCGCTTATGTTCAAGTATAGATTTTGCTGTTGTTTCTGATATTCTACAGTATTATTGCCTTCATACCAAGTATTTTGTTCTTTTGCTTTTTGTTTAGACTTAAAGTGGTGCTGGTTTTGATGCTAGTGTATGTTACTTGTGCAGAGGGAAGAATGGCAATGGAAATCACTCAGTTTCTATTGGCTGCCCAGTCAGCTGATGCAAGAGTCCGTACTGAAGCAGAGGGTAATCTCAGGCAATTCCAAGAGCAGAACTTGCCACAGTTTTTGCTTTCCTTGTCTTTTGAGCTTGCCAACAATGATAAGCCTGCTGAGTCCCGTCGACTAGCTGGTATTTTGCTTAAGAATTCTCTGGATGCCAAAGATTCTGCCACAAAGGATCATCTGGTGAAACAGTGGTTTGCGATCGAGGTTGCTCTTAAATCCCAGATCAAGGAACTGTTATTAGGAACTCTTGGTTCATCTGCCCAAGAGGCGAGGCATACTTCGGCACAGGTCATTGCAAAGGTAGCCTCCATTGAGATACCTCAGAAGCAATGGCCCGAGCTTGTTGGCTCATTGCTCACCAACATGACCCAGCAAAGTGGTGCCGCACATTTGAAGCAGTCAACATTAGAAACTCTCGGCTATGTCTGTGAAGAGATATCCCATCATGATCTTGTGCAAGATGAAGTGAATTCTGTCCTCACAGCAGTTGTGCAGGGCATGAACCAGACTGAAAACCCTGCGGAAGTTCGCCTTGCAGCAACAAAGGCATTGTTGAATGCCCTGGATTTTTCTCAGACAAATTTTGAGAATGAAATGGAGAGAACTTACATCATGAAGATGGTGTGTGAGACAGCATGTTCCAAGGAGGCAGAGATCAGGCAAGCTGCTTTTGAATGCCTTGTATCCATTGCTTCAACATACTACGAGGTGCTTGAACAATACATGGAAACACTGTTTCAGCTCACATCAAATGCTGTTAAGGGAGATGAAGAGAGCGTTGCCCTTCAAGCAGTTGAGTTCTGGAGCACCATCTGTGATGAAGAGATAGACCGTCAAGAGTATGACACTCCTGAGACCGGTGACTCATCCCCTCCTCATTCCTGTTTCATAGAGAAGGCCCTTCCCCATCTAGTTCCCATGTTGCTAGAAACTCTGGAGAAGCAGGACGAGGATCAGGATCATGACGATGATGTCTGGAACATATCTATGGCCGGAGGGACATGTCTGGGACTCGTTGCCAGAACGGTTGGAGATGGTATAGTCCCTCTTGTGATGCCTTTTGTTGAAATGAACATAAGTAAGCCGAATTGGCGAAGCCGGGAGGCAGCCACTTTTGCTTTTGGATCAATCTTGGAGGGCCCAACAATTGACAAGCTTGCCCCAATGGTTGCTGCTGGATTGGAATTTCTACTTACCGCAACCAAGGATAAGAATAACCATGTCAGGGACACTACTGCTTGGACTCTGAGCCGTATCTTTGAGTTTTTACACTCCCCAGAGAGTGGCTTCTCTGTTATATCACCCGAAAATCTCCCTAAAATTGTGGATGTCTTACTGGAATCGATTAAGGATGTGCCCAATGTGGCGGAGAAGGTCTGCGGAGCGATATACAACCTTGCCCAGGGATATGAAGACTCTGGAGCCACTTCCTCTCTTCTCTCTCCCTATCTTACAGAAATCATCAAACACCTGCTTGCAGCTGCTGAGCGTACTGATGGGGCAGAGTCTAAGCTACGATCTGCTGCATATGAAACCTTGAACGAGGTTGTCCGGTGTTCAAACCTTTCAGAGGCCTCGGGAATCATAGCACAACTCCTTCCTGTCATCATGACAAAATTAGGTCAGACGATGGACCTCCCTATAATATCAACTGAGGACCGTGAGAAGCAAGCGGAACTCCAGGCTTCCCTGTGTGGTGTTCTCCAGGTGATAATCCAGAAGCTGAGTGCCACTGAGGAAACAAAATCCATCATAAAGCAGAACGCAGATCAGATAATGGTCCTGTTCCTCAAAGTGTTTGGATGCCACAGTTCAAGTGTCCACGAAGAAGCAATGCTTGCAATTGGTGCACTTGCCTATGCGACTGGAGCTGACTTTGTGAAATACATGCCTGAGCTCTTCAAATATCTCCAGATGGGTCTGCAGAATTTCGAGGAATACCAAGTCTGCTCAATCACTGTAGGAGTGATTGGTGACATTTGCCGTGCCCTGGATGAAAAAGTCCTACCTTTTTGCGATCAGATCATGTCTCTCCTTATCCAGAACCTTCAAAGTGATGCACTCAACAGATCAGTGAAACCTCCAATATTCTCATCCTTTGGAGACATTGCTCTGGCGATCAGTGCACATTTTGAGAGATATGTAACTTCAGCTGTTCAGATCATGCAAGGGGCTGCTCAGGTGTGTGCACAGATGGACACCCTAGACGAGGAGCTTGTGGACTATTCAAACCAACTGCGGAGAAGCATCTTTGAGGCATACTCTGGGATACTACAAGGGTTCAAGGATGCAAAACCAGAGCTCATGATCCCTTACGCTCAACATCTCTTGCAGTTTGTTGAACACGTATCCAAAGATTCCCTGAGGTCCGTATCATTTTATATGGCATCTGGTTCTGTACTAGTGCACATTTATTCATGTTTTCTTGTTTTCATATTTGGGATCAGGGATGATGGAGTGACAAAAGCGGCGGTTGCAGCAATGGGTGATCTAGCGGATGTTGTTGGAGACAACATAAAGCCGATGTTCAAAGCCTTTACCTTCTGCGGTGAGTTCCTCAATGAGTGTCTCCAGTCAGAGGATGAAGAGCTCAAGGTCACTGCACGCTGGTCTCACGGAATGATTGCAAGACTAATGATCTCATAATAAGCCTTTTCAACATCACCACTCGTACCTCTCTCTCTCTCTCTTTCTCGGTCGTATTGGTTTATTTAAGTAAAGGTTAAAAGAATAGTTGCGGGTCTTCCTCTTTTCTCTATCGGATGATGTGGGATAGTGGTTAAGGGGGGTTTTGGGAAATTGTTTTCATTGCTCTGAGTCAATCTCTGTTTTGATGCCGTGTCTTAGTTTTACTCTGTAGAAGAAAATCAAACTCGTTTATTTCTTTGGTTAATGCATATTCCACTTATCGGTGGTCTTTCTTGAGTCAATGACATGCACAAGGCTAATAACATCAATGATATTGCTTAAACGCAACGAGCAAGATATCACCGCTTTCAAGGACTCCTATTATACAAAAGTGCCAAATTTTTCTTAAAGTTGACCACATTACATCATTCGCATTACATTAATAAGCTAAAACCACCACATCACGTTAAGAGGAAGAGAAAGTATCAATGATGGTAGTGTGAAGTGGGTCACTAAGGTGAGTCGCCCAGTTGTTGAGCGGTCCTTTACCGGTTGCAGCCGCCTGAACCGCGAAACCCAAGAACGCAACCATAGCTAGACGAGCATGCTTGATCTCAGCTAGCTGAAGCTGAGCCTTTTTCTCCGGGTCAGAAGCTAAACCAAGCGGGTCAAAAAACTTGCCTCCTGGGTACAAACGCTTCTCCGAATCCAGCTCAGCGTTTCGTTGGAACTCAATGTAACCAACCACCAACACTTCGATCCAGATCAATGTCGAGATCGAAAACGGCAATGGCTGTCCTAAGTAAGACGAACCATCCACTAGCTCCACCTAGTAAAATCCCACCCAACAAAAACCAGTTAATGTCTAAAACGCAAACGTGTTTTGGTAAAACGCAAATACCTTGCCGGCGTCTTGCCAAGTAACACCAGTGAGCCATTCGACGGATAGAGCTCCGAGAGTAGCGAGCATTGCCCAACGACCATGAATAAGCTCACACTCTCTGAATCTCTGGAGACCAAAGACTTCACTGTAGGGCTGAAACGGCGTCGATTTGGCATCAGCGGCTTCGGTACGTGTCCCGATCACGTCTCCAGCTAAGTTCTTAGCTAAATTCTGGTCCAGAGAGTCCAAATCGTATTGGAGGTACTCAGCCGGTTTACCTAAACCGAAAGGGTCAAAACCGTAGTCTCCGACAAGCGAACCGTCGAGATACTCAGGGGATTTAGCGCCGGGGAACCAAAGAGGCCGGTCTGAGATAACCGTCTTTGCCTTTTTGGGAGCGGCTTTCTTGGTTCCGAATCCAAACCGGGCTGTGAACCGGCTTGAACCGGAGTGGATATCGGGAACCACCCGAGTACCCATGATGGAAGAAGCAGCTGCTGCGGTTGAAGTAGCGGCCATCTCCGACGTTGTTTGTGTTTTTTGCGTTTGCGTTTATGTTTTTTCTGTAAAGTTATGAGCAAATGGTTTGTATATGTTTAGAGAGAAGATGAAACTTGGATATCTCAGGAAATGAATGTTGATCGTTGGATCGAGAAACAAATCCATCTGACGGTGGAGAATAAGCTGCTCCTTATCTAAATCAATGTTCACGTTATCTACGAATCTTTAGAGTTTAGATGAGCTAGAAGCTGATTGGGCGAAAGAGTTCTCTTTGCGAATCTACTACACTGCCATTTGTCACTTCAGCAACAAATTGTCCAGTTGTGTGATGCCAAAAGAAAATTATTACAACAATCCAATTTTGATATCCGGTTCGATAAACTCATTATAAACCAATTTCAAACGTTATTTCGGTTGCAGTGTATCTCAATTTTGTCCAACAAGTTACTAATCGGTTGAAGAGTAAAGTTTTGTGATTTTCGAAAGAATACTTCTCATTAAAAATGATTACATACTCGTATCAGAAATAAACCAAGACAAAAATAATAATACATTCAGGTAACAAAAACCTCAGAAGCCTGAAGTTTGATACCCGGTTCGATAAACTCATTATCAACCAATTTCAAATCCGGTTGCACTGTATCTCAATTTTATCCAAACAAGTTTCTAGTCTATGTATAATCGGTTAAGCCTGAAGAGTAACGTTTTGTGAATTTCGAAGAACACTTCTCATTAAAAATGATTACATACTCGTATCAGAAGTAGACTAAGAGAGCTAAGTGTTTGCACAAACAAACCGTTAACACACAAAACAAAAATAATACATTCAGGTAAAAAGACATCAGAAGCAGACTCTCAATGTACTTCCGGCTCAGATGATCCGGAAACAAGGGGACACTTTATCGACAGCACGCAGTCAGATCATCGTGAAGGTAATGTCGAAGAACCAATATCATAAACAAAGAAAACATTTCACATTAAGAAGAGAGCTGGAAACGACCGCTGGGTTTTTTTCTTCTCCATCCCTACCAAAACCCAAATAAACATGATTCTTCATATATTTATACAAAGGACAAAACTGGGGAGTAACATGAAAGATGAAGTAAGACTTACAAATGCAATGTAATATATAAAGGTAAGTCCAGCCAAGATAACAAACCCGATTTGGAACACGTTGTACCTGAAATAAACATCGGTCGCTCATAAGACAAGTAACAGATATAGCATAAGTGATAATACTGTTACATGCAAAACCAGTATAACTTACTTGTAGAGGTACTTAATTCCTCTAAGGGACTGCAATGTGTGACCAAATATCTCCTGTGCAGCAGTGGCTTGAGCGTAATATCCAAATGCAGTTGCACAGAACTGAATCACACTGCAATTTAAAAGAGCCATCGGTTATTTATATTGTGAGGAAGAGCATGTAATTGCCTAGGTAGCGGCTAGGTTACTAAAAACGACTTGGGTTGACATGTAACATGTAACTGCACAGGTAACAATTGTGCAACAACATTGATCAATAAATGTATCTCATTAAACGCGCTTAATTAAGATACAATTTTCAATCAGAGTGAACTCAATCCCATCTTATCCTAGTTGGAAGAAGATGCAGAAGCAAAAGGAAAAAATAGATCAAAGAAACCTACCTGATCGAGCAAAGAAGAATGAGCCCGACATTGAAGAGGAAAGAGTTCATCAGAGTAGCTCCCCATCTGAAAACAAGTTGATATGGCCAGTTAGAGATTGAAGAAAAAGATATGACCTCGGAAAGTAACCAAATACTGTTAAAACTATTAGATGGATTACTTCATCGGATGAATGGTAATGAAGACCAGCTTCAACCCCAGCATCATTGCCCCAGCGATAACAGCAAGGAGAAGGTAGAAACAGAAGAAAGCAAAGGCAGCAGTACCTAGAAGACCTGGAGAATTCCAAACATACCAGCATGGAGTCAGTCAGGCACATAATAAAATCTTAGAAAGGATAACGTACCAAGAAAAAAATTATGAACTTACCCCAAACGTCATCAAGCTTAATGAAAACCTCATTAAGGAAAGGGGAGAGAGGAGGGTCGACTAGTAAGTATATGATGATATGTGCAATCCAAGCAATAGAAACGATCAATCTACAAAAGAAAAAAAATGCCATTAAAAAGAAGGCTCATTTAAGAGCTGTATTATGTAAACATCTAGCCAATAAATTAACGCCATGACACAAAAAATTGCAAAGGAATTTATTTGCTTGAAAATACTAACCCTAAGATTCCAAGAATAAACTTGGCCAGATATCCAAGTACAGTGAAAGCCCAAGCAGTTTCTGCCTGTAAACATATGAGGCAATAGAATAGTTGAATAACTCAAAGATTATAGATAAAGTTCTAACATACACTTGTCTTACCTTCTCTCCTTGAGGATACATCTCTTCTAATAAATTCACATCTTCCTCCAATTGGAGCAACTCCTGCAGGGTAATCACATTCAATTAAGGAATGTGGGGACACTAAGAACTTAAATTCCACAACAAGCACGGTAAAGGTGCCAATAAAGCCACTGATTCAATAGTATTACCATTACTACTATCTATCAACAGCTTTTAAATGTACAGACGACCAAAGCTTCTTTACACTTCAGGGACCAACATCAGTGGGCAAATATTACCAGGCTTCTAGTTATGAAACTAAATTTAGATAAGATATTGCGCCTTGAAACAAATGATGTACCTTTTCAACTGCTTTTACATTTTTCCTCCATTTCCTGCCTTTCTCACCACGTCTTTCTTCCTGATGAAGTTCATCAGCTGCTTTCTTTAGTTCTCTTGCCTTCTTACCTAGTTCGGTTGCTTCCTGTAAAACATTTATGGAGTTTATTAAGCAAGTGAAAGTGGAAATGAGTCAAGATCTAGAACATACGCTTCCAGAAAATAACAATAACCAAACCTTAATATATTGTGACCGAGTGATAACAGCCTTTGGTCGCCTGATGAATGCGGTGATAAGTCCTAATGGAAGGCAGGCAATACCAACGCCACCAAATATCTAAAAACATTTGAGAGGACAGTGAATTATCAGATTCTTTTTAATGGAAATCTAAAAACCTATTAAATACAAAGGAGTAGGGATATGATCTCGCAATGCATCTCATTTGTTAAAGAGTTTGAGTTAGTAAGACAGGTTATATCCTTTCAAAGCATACAAAACTCTCCCACTATGATAGAAAAATGCTCATACCGTGAAAAGAACTGACCCAACAATTGTAGCAAGAGCAACAACGTATTCTGGAAAAGTAGTACGCATGGTCCATGTTTTCTCAGATGTGGGATTAGCTGTAAATGCTGAGCACTGCATTATCCAGAGAAAGAGGAATGATGTTACAGGCTGAAACATTCTAGGGTGTAACTGCGTCATGATAAATAAGCTAATGATGAAGTTAAGATTCAAATATACCTGGCGAGCAGTGTTACCGATACATGGTTGAGTATCTGAAAACTGCCAGGAAGTAGGGAACGAGGTTGTGGCAGAAGCCAAGTGCCTTACAGTGAAGTCCACCTTTCCAATGACACCTAAAATGACGTAAAAGAGCATAAGAACAAAATCAAACCCAACCGTGAACGACTCATTGTAAAATCAATCTCTCTGAGAGTCAATAACTTCTGTAGGCCAAAAAAGGATAATGTCACCAACAATACTAAGCTTTTCCTAGACAAAGATGATAAATTTCTCGCCCCGAGACTTAACTGGGTAATATATCAGCTGGATTTAACAAATGAATACGGACTAAAAATGTCAAATCATAATGTAATAAGACCAACATCAGATTATCATCCATTCTACATACTCATTAATAGTTTCAATTATCACTCCAGCTAAAACCAGCATAACTTCTCAGTAAACAAAGGAATCCATTACAAAGAAGCAACTAACCGTATAAAATTCCAAGCACCAAAGCACACACAACAGCCGTGCTTACCACCCAAATTAAGGCACTTTTTATCCTCTTTCCCAATGCCCTTCAGAAGCAAAACAAATATTCATTCAATCAACAACAAAAAAAAAACTTACATTGTACAAAAAATGTAATGAATTTCATAAAGACACGAACTTGTCCTGGTCGCCTTCATAGAAAAACATAGCAAACGGGATAACAAAGAACACGAGAATAGCATCAACGATATAAACAGCAAGCCAAAGATCCTTCATGGGCAATGTGAGATTACAAGCACCATTATAAATAGCATGTCGACAAGCATGCCGATTCGCCACATCCGCTGGTAACATAAGAATCGAGATCATTGCAATAGAAAGTCCAAAAACAACGACGAATTTGGGGAAATACGCCTGATTAGCATCATCTGGATGCTGATAGTTGACGAGAAGATAGATGCTGGAAATGAATACGATGACGCAAACAACGATCGCGACAATCACGAGAGCGAGATTGAAATCGCCCATCGTGTGTAATGTATAACAAAGTCTTCAACTTTCGAGAGATTGGAAGCTAGGGTTTGAAAAATTTGAAATTGAAATTGAAATTTGGGGATTTTTTTTTTTGGTGGATCTGGGTTTCGAGAGGGAAAGAGGAAGAGAGAAATGTGAAAGGGAATGTAAGTATTAATTTAAAATAACACATTTACCCTCGTTTATGTGATGTATTTACGTTGGAATAAAAAGCTCTTGAGCCGAGTGGCTTTGGGTATAAACGTAAATGTCTGTCAACGAGGTTTGGAAACAAATCATTTGGCTAAACAAAGTATTGGATATAAATGATGATATGTTTAATGCATCGTTGTAACGCAGCATAACACATTAACAGTTTAACACTACTACTACAGTAGTACTGCTGCAAAATCCAACTTTTTGTATTTGAAAAATTGCTGCAGAAATTTTAAAGATTCTCTTTGCCAAAACTCTGTAGTAGTACAAGTAGTTTGAGGAAATAGTATGATGCGCCTCCTATTGTTGCAAACCTGAGCTCTTCCGTCCCTTCGATCTCTAGAAAATCGCCTTCGGTTGCTCGGTTAAACCCTCCGGTTAACCATCCTAAGCTTTTGTACCCTTCTCGGTACAGCCTCGATACAGCCATCAACGACCTGAGAAATGATTGATAATCATTTAGATCAACCAAACCAAATCAAACTGATTATATTAGTTTAAAGTTTGATTAATTTTAACGACCCTTAGTAAAAAAGGCTCCATTTACAAATTCTAATGATCAAATCGAATCCTAACAGAAATGGTTAGAGATTTGGTTTAATTTAACCTTAACTGCAGCTAACCATAAACCAAACAGCAACATACCTGAGTCCTTCCCCACACACGACCAGCACCTTACTCTCTCTGTCCGGTACAGCCTCTAAAACACGAAGGTTAAATTCGTCATTAAACATAGTGAATCTCTGTCCCGTCCAAAGACCAATGTAACCCAAATGGATCCATTTCTTCAGTAACGTCACCGGACCATTATCCGGATCCTCCACGAACAATGGCACGTGTAAAGAACCTCTCACACGTGCCTTTTCTCTTTCCCAAACCGGCCTCACGTCTAATAACAAATATCCCTCCGACGATATCACAGTCTTCGCTTCTTTCGGCTCCACCGCCCGGACCTTGCCGGAAGTCACCAACTCCTTACCGGATATGGCGGAGATAACCGGTGATCGGTACGGTTTTTGGAGGTGGCGAAATGGTGGTTTGTGGTTGTGGATATGGTTCGGTTGAGGAAGAAGAAGTGACATTTCTTTTAGTTTTTTGTTTGCTAAATGAGGATTCTAATTTTGATTCAATATAAGTACACTCCCACAAGTTTGAGATGGATCAGAATTTGACTATAAAATGGGATCACATTTTGAAATCAGGAAATATTAATGAGCCAATCATAAATTTTCCTACCTTTGAAAACGACGCCGTCTCGAGATAAGGTTATTATATTGGTTTTCGTATTCGGTTTTACAAAAATCGAACCGAACCGAACCGATCGATGTCGTATATAATATCGAATCTTATACGGTTTATGATCTGTGTTGGAGTTTTTCAATTGAAGAAGATCGAGTGAGAAACCTAGAACGAGAAGGAGAAGAAGGTGTTGTAGCTATGGGGGTCGATTTTTACAAAGTTCTTCAGGTGGATCGCAACGCAAAAGATGATGATTTGAAGAAAGCTTATCGCAAACTCGCCATGAAGTGGCATCCTGATAAGAACCCTAATAACAAAAAAGAAGCCGAAGCTAAATTCAAGCAGATCTCTGAAGCTTACGATGTAATTTCTCTCATCAAAACTCCATTTTCAACAATACCCATCTCCGTTTCTCTAAAAATTTCCAATTTGTTTTTTTCAATTTGATAAATTTCGATTCTTTTTTGCATTGACCCTTAGGTTTTGAGCGATCCTCAAAAGCGAGGTATATATGATCAATACGGTGAAGAGGGTTTATCTAGCCAGGCTCCACCTCCCGGACCCGGTGGTTTTCCCGGTGGTTCAGACGGAGGGGGTTCGTTCCGGTTCAACGGAAGAAGCGCTGATGATATTTTCTCGGAGTTTTTTGGGTTCTCGAGACCTTTCGGTGACTCGCGTGGTGCTGGTCCTTCTGGTGCTGGGTTCAGGTTTGCTGAGGATGTGTTCTCGTCTTCTAGTATGTTCAGGTCAGCTACAGGTGAACCCTCGAATGCTTCTGCCCCGAGGAAAGCTGCTCCTATTGAGAGACAACTTCCTTGTAGTTTGGAGGATTTGTACAAAGGAATCACTAAGAAAATGAAGATTTCGAGAGATGTTCTCGATTCGAGCGGGTCAGTTTAGTTTTACTATGCTTTTTTCATCCTTTTTAGCCTTGGTTTTTTAGCTACATTTACATGGATTTAGCTTAGGGATCACTTTCTTATGTAGTTAAGTTGCTTAGAATTTTTTACTTGGAAGTGTGGATATTGATGTTGTATGTGGTCATGTGTAGATTGGAAATTTGATGGAATATGTGAAGATGCAATGATAGAAATTAGTCGTTAGCTACTGGATAGATTCTGTTGGACTCGTAAACAATGAAGTTATGTGAATTCTGTTTTAGCGGAGTGCATGGATCCAGGAACAAATCCATTTTGCACTTTTGGGACAAAAGGAGTTAAGAACGCTTTTTCTGTTCCATTGCAGGAGACCCACACCAGTCGAAGAGATCTTGACGATAGATATCAAGGCTGGATGGAAGAAAGGGACAAAGATAACCTTCCCAAAAAAAGGTAATGAAAAGCGGGGAATCGTACCGTCAGATCTTGTGTTCATAGTTGATGAGAAGCCACATGCTGTGTTCAAGCGCGACGGCAATGACCTTTTGATCACACAGAAGATCCCTCTCGTGGAAGCCCTCACGGGTTACACTGTTCAGGTCACAACTCTGGACGGAAGAACGCTATCGGTTCCAATCAACAATGTGATCAGCCCGTCTTATGAAGAGGTTGTGAAAGGCGAAGGCATGCCGATCCCTAAAGACCCATCAAAAAAGGGCAACTTGAGGATCAAATTCAGCATCAAGTTCCCTTCAAGGCTAACAACGGAGCAGAAAACTGGAATCAAACGGATGTTTTCGTCTACGTAAATGGTTTAAAGTGAAACCATCTCTCTCTCTTTTTGTCTTTCTACTACGTTTGGTTTTGGTTTTAGTAATTTCAGTTGGTTCTTTGGGAGGTCGTAGAATGCGTAGGTCTGTGGCTCTGTGGGTGTTTGTTTGGCAGATTGTGAGATTTTCTCAACATCCTGCAAAGTTTTCTTATTAGTTTGGGGTTTTAGTAGATCTTTTGGTTCTTTCTTTCTAAATTGTTATTAGATTGAAAAAAAAAAAATCTAAATAAAGATTATTTATCTTTTGATGTGAGCTTTTATTTGAATATCAAAACTCCTGAATTCGATCCAGTTGGTAACTTCTATTTGGTCTAACAAATTTCTGTGTAAAACCTCCTTAGTGGTTTGATACAAAGAGACGATAGTCACGTGATTTGGATATAGAGTTAGAATGTGAGAGTCATGAATTAGTTTGTGATGAAAACATGAGTATCGTTGTTGGCTTCAGCTGTTGTTGTGAGAATAACGTTTGACGTCAGAAAGTCAGAAACATCAAACATGTTTTGCGCATAAAAAGTGAGAACATGAAACATACCCTTTCATTAACAGTGAAAATGTCATGATGTTCATGATCTTGTCCTTATAAATACCAAAGAACTCATTTTCATTTTCCTCCATCACTCTCTCTCTCTTTGCTTCTTTGTGCTTTTAGCTTACTCTTTCTTCCCTGTCGTTTCAAATGGCTCAATTGTACTCTTCGATGAAACCCACACCAGTGCTGAAAGATGAGCTAGATATCGTGATACCCACGATTCGAAACCTGGACTTTCTTGAGATGTGGCGACCCTTCTTTGAACAGTATCACTTGATCATTGTTCAAGATGGTGATCCTTCGAGAACCATCAAGATTCCAGAAGGATTTGACTACGAGCTCTACAACAGAAACGACATTAACCGCATTTTGGGTCCTAAGTCTTCTTGCATTTCCTTCAAGGACTCTGCTTGTCGTTGCTTTGGTTACATGGTCTCAAAGAAGAAGTACATTTACACCATTGACGACGATTGCTTTGTAAGCGCTTCTCTCTCTCTCTCTCTCACTATCTTTGATTGAGGAGTTTAATCTCAGTTGGCAATATCTATGCAATGTAGGTTGCAAAGGATCCATCTGGAAAAGAGATCAATGCGCTTGAGCAGCACATCAAGAACCTCTTATCTCCATCAACTCCACATTTCTTCAACACACTTTATGATCCATACAATGATGGGGCAGACTTTGTTCGTGGATACCCTTTTAGCATGCGCGAAGGTGCCATAACCGCGGTCTCTCATGGCCTCTGGCTCAACATCCCTGACTATGATGCTCCCACTCAGCTTGTGAAACCTCTTGAAAGAAATTCCAGGAAATTTGATCTTTCACTGAGGCAACAAATTTTGTTATGCTTCCATATTTTGAAAGCTGAAATGATGAATCAATGCATTTGTTTTGCTTATTGGTTATCCTTTTTTGGTTATATGCAGGTATGTTGACGCAGTCATGACCATTCCCAAGGGAAGTCTTTTCCCTATGTGCGGTATGAACCTCGCTTTTGACCGGGAGCTGATTGGTCCAGCGATGTACTTTGGACTTATGGGTGATGGGCAGCCAATCGGACGCTACGATGATATGTGGGCTGGTTGGTGTGTCAAGGTAAGATACAGTAACAAATTAGTACAAACCACTAGATTGTCATTCCAATGCAATCCCATTACATTTATCTGACAATCAAATGATATATATTTGGCTAACCAAAAAAATGTAGGTAATATGTGACCATATGGGATGGGGAGTGAAGACAGGGTTGCCTTACATATGGCACAGCAAAGCCAGCAACCCACTTGTGAACCTGAGAAAGGAATACAATGGAATCTTTTGGCAGGAAGAGGCGATACCGTTCTTTCAGTCCGTGAATCTTCCTAAAGAATGCACTTCTGTGCAGCAGTGTTACCTCGAGTTGGCCAAACTCGTGAAGAAAAATCTCGGGAAGGTGGATCCTTACTTCATCAAGCTTGCAGATGGAATGGTCACTTGGATCGAAGCTTGGGAGGAGATTAACTCTCCAAAGGGAACAAAGGCTAAGGCAGCAAATGTCAAGAAGGAGTAAAGAGAAGGTCATTCTATAAGCACTATCGTTACTAGAAGATGAGGGTTTGAGTCACTTGTGTAACCCTCTCTGTTTATCTTAACTATAATTGCTATCGTTTTTTAATTACTTGTCATCTGTATTTGTATTTGTGTGCTAAGTCCATTGTTGCAAAAACATGGTGTAATGTGCTCTATGTATTCTTGAGGATTCTATCTATGATATTTATATTATTCCCAATTCCCATAATTTGAAGAAATCAATAATGTGTAGGTTTATTTGTTACTGATCCTCTTTTCTTGTGTGTGGAAGCAATGTGAATCAATGTCAATGGACAATCAACTAAATCTTTGTTCATGCAACTAGTAAAATAAGGCGGGAAGTTAAATGTGCATTTGTCAACAATTTCTAATACTGTAGTATTCAAATTTGAATGTTAATTTTCTTGGCAAAATCAAATTACAATTCATCAAATTCATGAACACCAGAGTTAAATTGAGAGTCTGTATCTACAAATACCGGTATAAAAATGAATAACGGAGCTCGAAACTTAGAAGATACAGAGGCAGGAGAAAGAGGATAAAAGAATTAGGCAATCACCACAGAACAGAGCTAGAATTTAGTAACCTCAACGCCATCTCTCAGAACCTCATAAGCATCTCTGCTTCTGCTTTTCTTCATCCCCGCAGTGAAATGTACTTTTGATGAATCCGCAGAGATACTTGTGACTTTAACCCAAATCATTACTTTCGTCTTCATCCCTTCAACATCAACTAGCTTCCCTTTCTCGAGAAATCCGGTAACAGTGGTGGTGAATCTCAAGACCGATGTGTCTTTGTAGCCAACTTCGCAGATTGATGGTATAAAGACAGTCAGTTTCCTCGTCTGTTCGTTGAACTCGTAGTTGGTTGCATCGCGTGGAAAGATCCCAACAGGCAAATCATACTCCTTTAGTAACTCAGGCAATGGCTTCTGCATCTTTCCTGGTACCAAGAAATAAAAAACAGTTATTGAGGCTCCTCGAATGTCATATGTTATAGCAAGAATGAGTGAAAAAAAAACAACCTTTGATCTTGTTCACCAACCATTTTGTTCCTCCTTCGATGCTCGTAGATAAAGACTGGAACAAAGAAAGTTACAGATAATGCAAGATCAACATTTGCATAAACATAAACAGAACCAAAACCAATTCAGAGAAACGAATATTAAATCTGAAATTGAAAAAGCTTCTTATACAGGAGATATTATCTACTCTTAAAGATCTTCTTCCTTCTATGTCATTATTCATCTTTTATTACCAAAGAAGTCCTCAAAATCAGAGAATTGCAGTAAATTCTTATACAATCCAAGATCAAGGCACAGTACAAAGCATGCATTAAAAGCATTGGATCCAAGATCAGAAAAGTGAAACTGAAAGTGATGAGTAGAGAGTGATAAAAGCCAAAAGTATCAGTGAAAGAGTAAGAAAAACGTTTACGTTGATATCGTCACCGACGGAATCGAGCTGCTTGTTCGCTTTCTTGCCTAGCCAGTATGATCCCACCTTGTTCAAGATCTGATCCATTGCTCTCTTTCTCTCTCGCCCAGATCCTAGAGATTTTTCTTCTTTTACTACCACCGATTCATTTGCCTCTTGTACAACTTTATAACACCCAATAACTTCTTGACACGTAGCAATGTCATTGCGGAACTAACAAGTTTAAAATTAGAGTTTTTTTTTTTTTTACTTAGCTACTGACAGACTGACATATGACCTTTTCCTACCAAGATTTTAAAACCACTAAAGGCTCATGTTCAGGGAAGATAGTCAAGAGGCTAAACAAATGGAATCGGTTTTTTTTACATCATCTTCTTTTAATGACTCCAGATAAAACAGACTCAACTAGACTGATACATATTTGTGAGAGACCAGAGTATACAATGTTCATCAATAATCCAACTTCTATAGTCTTTCGACTCTCGGCTAAACCGAATCAGGTGGTTGTCCTGTAAAATGTACCAGCACAATCAAACGTGACACAAAAGTTGCAAAACCGAGTAGGTTGAATGGTTCTGAGGAGACACTAAGAAGGTTCCATGATTCAGTGGAGAAGCTAGGTAACAAACCCCTAGTCTTCTAGGCCACCAAGATTTGGATTCAAAATCATTCAAACCCTCCAAAAGGTGTTCAAGAGTATACTGAAATCTATAACATTAAAAACTGGGGTAACATTATAGCAACTGCAACAAGAGCTAAAGATTTGGTATTGTACATGTACACTACACATAAATTAGCACTGAAACTTTTCAGGGGGAATTTCCATAGAAGATAATGATGTTACATGAGAAGAAGATTCATAATAAAATCAGAACAGGCCAATGCAAACTAAGCAGCGAGATTTTACATCTAAGGAAACATAGGCAGGTTACTAAAGAAACTTTGATTGCTAAGCTAAAACAATGACTGATCAAACAGATGCATCAAGCAAATGAACTGGTGCCAAGTCTGTCTACTGCTTGTTTATAATGCTCCAAATACTGTTACATGTCTCGTAGGCTGTCATTTTATCTGACTCGAACTGAAATTTCTCGAGCACCCTTTTCTCGCGATCTACCATATCTAATAGTTATTCAAAATCAAGGATTCAAAACACATAAGGATAAAAGCTAATGAGACTCGCAATTAAAAACACGAAGTTCAGAAATGAGATAGCGAATACAAAGGATACAGCCTGAGATCCTGGATGGGTCATCAATGTCCGGTATAACTTTAGTGACAGAAACATACATCGAGAGCTTATTCCTGCAAACAAAAAGAGAATGATAAACAACAAAAGAAAACAAGTGTAGCAACATTCAGAAGAAGCAACTGCAATAACAAGGATCTTACTCAGCTATCAAGTCATCACGCTCTTTTCTCTTTATACATTGTCTCTGCTCATCAATTGATACCCTTTGAGCATCCAGGTCTTTGAGTTCATCAGCTACTACTGTATTGACAGAAAACCACATAAAAACAAACACTTTTCAATGCCACTGAACCAACGAACAAATAAACAATTCCACTGAAATCAAACTACACTTATCTAAGCTCTTCCTGTAACTTTCGCTCTTCTTCCATCTCGTCATCAAGCTCTTTCTGAAGACGTTCAATTTCATCTCCACCAGCAACATCTAAACATGCTTCCTCCGTTTTCTTCTTGCAAACTTCGAGTTTCTTCTTAACCTCTGCCTCAAAAAACACACAAAACCCCAAAAATTGCTCACTCAAATCCAACTAATTCTCAAATAAATTATCTTTCTTTCGACATTTTTTACAGACCCAAATCGAAAAAAACTGACCTTGGATAGATTCCTGAATCTGATTGAAATCCTCGTCGCAAGCGAAATTGAGAGCTTGTACGTTTTCAAAGCTTTGCGATACAACTTCAAACCCATTCTTAACACTCAATAAGTTTATTAAATCGTCTCCATAAGACATCAAATCCTCGATATCGAAATTCTCCGACGAAATCCCCATTTCTGAAGCGGAAAATGACAAAACCAATCAGCAGTAAAACCCTAACTCCAAATTATTATCCGAGTCTCAAAACTCTCACTGAGACAATGTACCACGTTAACGTGATTTTTGTCTCGCAGAAGAAATTAACGAAAGCTATGAGAGGAGTGAGAGATGAAGAAGAAGGATCTGAAATCTGATTTTTGATTTTTGAAATGTCACTTTCAAATGAATCAAATCGGTTTAAACTTTAATTAGACAAACCGAAACAGTGAGAGTGATGGGCTAATTTCTCAGGCCCAATATTTCATGATGGGCTGAAACAATGTGACCAGTACAAACCGGGTTTAGCGTTGCATTATCATTACATCATAATCATAAACCGCGTAATATTTTGTCTTTGACAAATTTTTTCTTATTTGTCAAAGTCATTTTTGTGTTTAATATCTTAAGAATTTTTGTCTAGAGGTCATCTACCTCCTCCACACAAATGGTTCGAAATAAGCCACCACACAAATGGTCTTACTCTTAAAGACTTTGACTTTGAACTTTTCTACTTCTCCGTCTTCCAATTTCGCCATTTAGAGCAATAATAATAAGAACCATCATCAATAAGAACAACACAAATGGTCCATACTTGAGATTTCAATGATCTCTCTTACTTCATACCACCAAAGTCAAAACAAGCTCAAGATACTCAATGGGCATATCAAGATCCGTAAGAACAACAACAACACTCATGTTCTTGCTCTTTCTATCATCGACTGGTGGTCTGGAGGCGACAACAACAAAATTCACTTTCCGAGGTTTCAATGGAAGCCAAACAGAGATTCAAACAGCACGAGCTGCAACAATCCAACAGAATGACGGTCTACTTAGACTAACAAACCGCGACCAAAACGTCACTGGAACAGCGTTTTACAACAAACCGATTAGGTTACTTGACAACAACGGTTCCTCTGAAATCAAACTATGTTCCTTTAGCACTTCTTTCGTCTTCGTTATAGTCCCTTCTAATCCCGAAAACAGCGGTTTTGGCTTCACATTCACGCTTTCTCCCACCCCAAATCGTCCGGGAGCTGAATCAGCACAGTATTTCGGGCTTCTGAACAGAACCAACAACGGAGATCCAACGAATCACGTCTTCGCTGTTGAATTCGACACGGTACAAGGATTTACAGACGACAAGGACAGAAAAGGAAACCACATCGGTCTTAACTTCAACAATCTCACCTCCAGTATACAAGCGCCTCCCATTTACTACGATACCGATGATCGTAAAGAAGATTTCCAGCTCGAGAGCGGCGAACCAATTCGAGCTCATATCGATTACGATGGATCCTCCCAGACTTTGAATCTGACTATCTATCCGACGAGGTTACTCTCAATACCTAAGAAGCCTATGCTCTCGCAACGAGTTCCTGAGTTGTCGAAGATCGTGTTGGAACAAATGTATGTCGGATTCACTGCCGCGACCGGAAAACAGTCGAGTGCTCATTATGTAATGGGTTGGAGTTTTTCAAGCTGTGGAGAAAACCCAACTGCGGATTTTCTCTATCTCCCGGAGCTTCCTAACGCCCCGCCGAACACTCCCTTGCGTAGCAAGAAAGGGTACAGTTCTCAAGTCATTGCTTTGATTGTTGCTCTGTCTATCGTTACACTAGTCTTGCTCGTGTTACTATTAACATTTGTGGTTTACAAAAGACGAATTCAAGAAGATGATGTTTTAGAGGATTGGGAGATTGATTATCCCCATAGGTTTAGCTACAGAGATCTTTACTTAGCAACACAGAGATTCAAAAAGAGTGAGATCATTGGTACAGGAGGATTTGGAACTGTTTACAGAGGAAACCTACCTCCTCCTTCCGGTCCAATCGCGGTGAAGAAGATAACTCAAAACAGTCAACAAGGTGTTCGAGAATTCGTTGCAGAGATCGAGAGTTTAGGAAGATTGAGGCACAAGAATCTCGTTAATCTTCAAGGATGGTGTAAACACAAAACCGACCTTTTGTTAGTTTACGATTATATTCCTAACGGAAGCCTAGACTCGCTTCTTTACAGAACGCCGGGAAGAAACGGTGTGGTGTTGCCTTGGAACGTACGTTTCGAGATCATCAAAGGAATCGCGTCGGGGTTGTTGTATCTTCACGAAGAATGGGAACAGATTGTGGTTCACAGAGACGTGAAAGCGAGTAATGTTTTGATTGATGCAGAGATGAATGCTAAACTAGGCGACTTCGGACTCGCGAGGCTTTATGAACGTGGAACGCTAACGCAAACAACCAAAGTAGTTGGGACTTTAGGGTACATGGCACCTGAACTTACCCGTAACGGTAAAGGCTCGACCGCGTCTGATGTTTTTGCGTTTGGTGTTTTGTTGCTAGAAATCGTGTCTGGCAAAAAACCGACGAACAGAGAAGATGTATTTTTAGCTGATTGGATTATGGATTTTCACATGAATGGTGGAATACTTAGCGCGGTGGATCAGAAACTCGGATCTAATTTCAATGGTAGGGAGGCTAAATTAGCTCTCGTTGTTGGATTGCTCTGTTGTCATCACAAACCAAAGTTTCGACCATCGATGAGAAATGTTATTAGGTATTTGAATGGTGAAGAGGAGGTTCCACAGATTGATGGAAATTTGGGGTACTCGGATTCTTCGAGAGCTGATGATGATCTGAAGTCGAAGGTTGTAGGTTATGTTTCTTCCGAAAGAGCTTCGAGCTCGTATACTTTTTCTTCTGTCTTGGAGGTTTCTTCCGGCTCGCTGGATAATGGTAGATAGTTAACAATACTTCATTCATAGCATTTTGAGCAGATATACTTTGTTTTTGTAACACATATATAGAGTATATATGATAGTCTAGGATACTACAATGTTTATAGTTCGATCTAGAGCAACTTAAATTTCATGTGTTTGACAATTTGTTCGTAAGATTGTAACAATGTAATAATTAAAGAAGAAAAAATACGGAATGATGTTATTAGCGCAAAGACTCCTTTTTATCCTTTTTGGTATCGAATAATTCATCATTAACATAAGCGCTTTTGATACTATGATAGAATGATGAAATATAGATAATTAACAATACTTCATAGCATTTTGAGCATATATAGCTTTTTTGCAACACATGATCTCTATATGATAGTCTTGGATATTACAATGTTTACAATTCGATCTATATTGAATTTCGCATGTTTGACAATTGTATGTAAGTGGTTTGTTCTAGTATTGTTACTGTGTCACCACATGAGTTCGAACCCAGCTTAATGCATAGTGCATAATTGTTGGAAAAAAAAAAAAAAAACATTGTGTGTAAGATTGTAAAAATGTTATGGAATGGTGATATTAACAAAGATTTTTTTTTTCTTTTCCCTGAATTATCATTATCGAATTATACATCACAAGACATAACCTAATTTGATACCGATGAGAGATATAACTGGAAAAAATAGTATTACCCCACATAGAAAGAACAATTTGAATTTAGAATACATACACATCTAAATAGTAGGAACTTGTTAATGTAATTATTTTAGGATATATACAGAAACCAATCAAAATACTTTCTTACAATATTTAGAAATATCTTTGCTATCTTCTAGAATCTTCAATATCTCTTCAGATCAAACGTGCATCCGTCTTGTAAAGTTTGATGTTATTATAAAGAAAACAAAAAGGAAATTTGATGGAAGCTTTTAGCCCATTGGTTTTGGTATTAAGCACAGTCGATACATCGCAATCTGGATACAAACAAAAGAAGTGTGAATACAATGGTATTGGTTAACTTACGTAAGATGCGATGAGAATAGACAAATCGACATTGATTAAAGCTATGATTTAACATTTTAGGTCCGTTCTTCCCATACGTAACACTTTGATTGGATCATGTAAAACAAACTTGAAGAAAGAAAGAAAACGAAAAACACACATAGAATATTGTATTTTGTCAAATTATTTAGATCAATTATTCAAAATTTATATGATATGTACTTGTTAGGTTTGATGGTTTCACTTTCATTACACAACGACAAAGTGAACTAGGAATCTAGGCCTCATTTTGTGTCCAGGTTCATGATAGCTATAATCACAAAACGTGCATTGAGAGCAAACAAAAAAAAAACTTAATAATAAGCGTAGAATCTTTAAAACTGATTAAAACAATAATTGAGTTATAAACGTTACTATATCTCATTACAACACAGACTAAGCTAATAGCCTTTTTAAGTTTAGTATGATTAAAAAAAAAAATTGTTTGATGTTTTTAACCTTTGATGCTTTCAAGTACATAGTACATCTCGTTTTATACGTGATTCATTGTATAGAACCATGTACCGGAGTATCACTATCCTACAATTTAATTACGCCAACTAAACTTAAAAACTTATAATTAATAACAACGTGACATAATGTCTATGGTTGGATTGAATGTGATTACCTGCTCGTCTTATCTATGATTAGAAAAAGTTACTTAATAAGTGGAGTTTTAAAGTATTTTTTTTGGTTCAAGTACGTATTTTAGTGAGTTTTCTAATTAGTTTAGGTTGTAATTAGGTGAGACAAACACGTAATCTTGAACACAAAGTGAATATTTTTTTGTACACATTGAGAAACAAACGGATACGTTTCCGCTATTACTAATTAAACTGGTATAAATCAGTTACGTCTTTTTAGTTTTTATAGAACAACTCTTCTTGCTAATTATATTAATACTCTCTATCTCTTCTTCAACATTCTTATTCTCTCAAAAGATCTCTCCGGTGAAGTTTGTGAAATAATGAGGATGTTAACGTCGTTACTGAAACGGAACAATTCTCTTCTCCATCGTCATGGTTATTCACAGATAGTAGCAGCTCAGAGAACAAACTCCGAGACCGAAACAAGAATACCGAAAATGCCCTCTTTCGATCACTCTCCGCAGCCTTACGACGGTCCTTCCACGGCAGAGATCGTCGCGAAACGGCGAGAGTTTCTCAGCCCTGCTTTCTTCCACTTCTACAAAAATCCGGTAAAAACTCAACACTGGCTTTTTCATCTTTACCTCATAAAACGACATCGTTTGTTTACTTACTCTGTTTTTTTGGTTCTCGACTGATGATGGTATTAGTTAAACATTGTGGAGGGGAAGATGCAGTATTTGTTCGATGAATCGGGAAGGCGATATCTAGATGCATTCGGAGGAATAGCGACGGTTTCGTGCGGCCATAGTCACCCTGAAGTAGTTAACTCTATAATCAAACAACTAAAGCGTATTCAACACTCTACTTCTCTTTACCTTAATCACACAATCTCTGATTTCGCTGAAGCTCTAGTCTCTAATCTTCCCGGAGATCTCAAGGTAAAACAGAAACAAAAGTCTTTTTTTAGAGTCGTGTAATTAGGGTTTTTTGATGACTTGACCTGCAAGGTAAAGATATTAACCTATGTGTGTGTTTATGTAGGTAGTGTTTTTCACGAATTCGGGTACTGAGGCGAATGAGTTAGCGATGATGATGGCTAGACTGTACACGGGATGCAACGACATCGTTTCGATTCGGAACGCTTACCATGGAAACGCAGCTGCGACCATGGGAGCCACTGCTCAGGCCACCTGGAAATTCAACGTTGTTCAGGTTCTATTCCCTTACAATTTAAACATTCTAATAACATCAGTGCCTATTATACGACATCATGGACTAATTCTGATTTTGGTTACATATTCAGTATTAGTATTTGGGAATAATCTTCTAACTGAAATAATAACATATAACTAAATTTTTGTAACGCCTCAACTTGGTAACAGAGTGGGATTCATCACACCATAAATCCAGATCCGTATAGGGGAATATTCGGATCGGACGGTGCAAAGTACGCTAGAGATGTACAAGACCTTATCCAATTTGGTACTTCCGGTCAAGTTGCTGGTTTCATCGGTGAATCTATCCAGGCAAAATTAATCTGTTATGATCATCATGAGTGTATATATATGTACATACTTATGTATTAATGTATGGATGGTAATTTATGTTTGTTGGGGTGGTGAAACAGGGAGTTGGAGGAATCGTAGAGCTTGCTCCGGGATACTTACCTGCGGTATACGACACCGTGAGGAGAGCCGGAGGAGTCTGCATAGCCGATGAAGTCCAATGCGGTTTTGCTCGAGTCGGATCTCATTTCTGGGGATTTCAATCCCATGGCGTTATTCCTGACATTGTCACCATGGCTAAGGTTCACTATTACCATCTATGAGTCAACATTACCATTTGTTATAATCCCCAACTTTGAGCATATATGTATTTTAACATTGTATATAAACAACATAGGTCAATCTACTCGTTACTGATTAATTTTCGAGTTGGAAGTTTAGTATAATAGAGTTACCATTACAGGGGATAGGTAACGGTATTCCACTTGGAGCGGTGGTAACGACGCCAGAGATCGCCGGCGTTTTAAGCCGCCGGAATTATTTCAATACCTTTGGTGGAAACCCAATGTGTACTGCCGCGGGACATGCGGTTCTTAGAGTCATTCACGAAGAGAAGCTACAAGAGAACGCTTTCCTAGTTGGCTCACATATCAAACATAGACTTACACAACTCAAAAATAAATATGAACGTGAGTTACTTATGTCCACATATTAACCATTTTTGTTTGTTTGTTGAAACCTTGTTTTTTCTTTAAATGTGTTGTAGTCATTGGAGACGTGAGAGGAAGAGGACTGATGCTAGGAGTTGAGTTTGTCACAGACCGTGACCTAAAAACACCTGCTAAAACTGAGACACTTCACTTAATGGAACAAATGAAAGGTTTACATACAGACATATATTCATTAATTGGTACGTTTTTTTTCCCTTTTTGTGTAACATGATATAAATTTTTTGTTATGTAAAAGAAATGGGAGTGTTGGTGGGGAAAGGTGGAACCTACGGGAACGTCTTCAGAATCACTCCTCCTCTCTGCTTCACCCTGTCGGACGCTGGTTAGCTTCATAGACTTCTTCTTTTGTTACTTAAAAAATATGTTCAATTTTTTTTTTTAAATCAATTTTTTTTTAATTATTAATAAGTAATGTTCTTTGGAATCTTTTTAATTCTGTAGATTTCCTTGTGGACGTGATGGATCACGCCATGTCCAAGATGTGATCATTTCTGATATATCTCTCATGATCATTCACCCTTGTGTTAATAGTTTGTGTATATATATAAATAACACGGTACAAAAATGTAAAATTAATATCTTCGATTAATGTTTACCTGGATATATCACATATCATATGTTATAGTCTCATACTATTACCGAACCGATTAAGAAATCACGAAGATCCGATTATTGAAAAATCATCTAGACGATTGTTAATATTTTGTTTATGTAAAAATTATAAATCCAAACTTTCGAGTTTTGAGTAAAAGTTTCAGTGATAAACCTGTGTGGCGAATTGGTTGGTCACTAAAGGCGAGGAGATAGTTGGTGCGGTACGTGCGGCAGAGTAGGAAAGTGATGATGACCTGAGAGCTGCCTTGATCGCTGAGACTAGACTTGTCACTGCTAAGATGAGTTCTTCGAGTATGCTCAGTGTCTTTCTCATCATTCAGACTCTGTGTGACTATTTCAGATTTCCTGAATTTGGGATAGATAGAGGGAGAGAGAGAGAGAAACGGCCTTTGATGTATACATATAAACGAACTGTTCGTATCCAATGTTGTTATTAAATCAGACAAATTGCAAGTCAAACCTCGACATTTTGATTAAAATAACCCTTTACTAGCCAATCTCTTTTATTCTCTCACCGAATTTTAAACTGTGAGGTCTTTAAGAACTACGGGATAATCTGCTAGCTTAGACTACTTGAAAATAACTATATGAAAGAATAATTACAAATTTTTAGACGCGTTTACCTAAATGGGTTCATTAACGAGATTGGCACTTTACCGTTGTAATTTATATTTTAAGTTACCTTTTTGAACATCACTTTTTGTGTGTGTGTGGAATAATTGTTAAAGTGAGAAGCTTTTAATGGCGTAGCTGGCAATTACATAGTGAATGAATGATAAGGCAAAAAATCAAATATTTAAGAAGCTTTAAGCTAGAGAGAGTGTTGGAAACGTGTCAAGGAAAAAATGTGTGAGTAATGGTACTTTACAGTACAAGTGTTTAAGAGAGTCTGTATAGCATGTGTGAGAACATCGTGCTAGATTTTCAACTATGGCCACAGACACACAATTAACATATTTAATTGTTGAACAACTCTAAAGATAGTTGTTTTTTAGAACCCAAGAGGCGACACGTACATACATATGAATAATTTAGAGTCAACCATATTCGAAATACTCATTAGACAAGTTTTTTCCGGTTACGAGATAAGGTTATTGTGGATAAAAAATTATATGTGAAGAAACTGTATAAAATTATGTGTTTATGAATATATAGGTGATGTAATCCATATATCATGCATGAAATAAATAACTTATGCATTTGAAATTTACTCGAAATCTCGCTATGAAATAGTTTTTCAAGAATCAAGAGTGTCTATATTTGAAATTATTACTATAACAAATCATATTTGTCCAATTAAGAAATACTGTTCTCGTAAATAAGGGTTTATATGTGAAAACTTACTATATAAAATTATGTATTTATGAAAATATAACTAAGGTTATTCATATATCAAGTATAGGATAAATAGTTTAAATACTCAAACTATACTTGAAATTTCACTATATAATAGTTTTAAAAGTATCAATACTTGAAATACTCGTAATAAACCATATATCAAGTATAAGGTTCGTATGTGCAACATAACCATACAAAATTATGTACTTATGAATATGTGAGTAACATATTTCATATATGGCGCATGAAATAAATAATATGCACACTTGGAAACTTCATCTTTAACTCGATAAAATATGATTTGTTCTTTATTATAATAATTAAAAAATTAAATATAGACACTTGTAAAATCTATTATTTAGGGAGATGCATACAGATTGTATTGATGTTCCATTAGTATTATGTTATCCACTCAAATAATCAAATAATACGGACTGAATAAAGTTAAATGAAAGGTGAACTTGGCTAGTATTGATGGTTTCAACTTCTCTTTACGACTCTTCCTCCGATCTAATCGGTCTCTCTTCAATCTTACAAGATGGACAATGAACAACTATGGAAATTAATGCAGAGATTGACTCTCAATTTGGGCAGAACTCTACAACCAATTCAACTATCGGCAGAGACAAGGCGGCGAAACGAAAGGGATAACCATCTAAGTCTGATAGTTCGTGGTCTCAATCCTTCACAGTAAAATCTTAATGGGATGCACAACACTTTGCCGAGGGCTTGGGGCTTACACGATAAAGCCCATGGACAGATTCACGACGACGGAACCATCTAATTCTTTTTTACGGCAGAGCATCATCTCTTATCGGTCTTAGAACGTGGTCCCTGGAACTTCAAAGACTGGATGGTTGTTGCTGACAAATGGTCTGACAGGTTTGATCCTGATTTCTTCCGAACAATCACTTTCTGGATCTAAATTTTTGGATTGCCTAACGCTATGAAGAATCCAATTGTGGTTAATGAAATTGGAAAAGATATGGGTAAGGTAGAAGGTATTCGTATAGTGGAGACATCGAAAGATAATAAGCCTGAAGTATGGGTAAGACTTAAACTTGACGCGTCACAACCGCTTGCATTCAGCAGATATCTACAAGCAGATGAGATTGGTGAACCAATACTCCTGGAACTGGTTTATGATAAACTTAGGAAATATTGTGGGCTATGTGGCTGCATGAATCATGAAGACAAGGATTGCCCGTCTCCTCAAGCAGGTCAAATCCTTCCTCTACCAACAAGGTAACACAGGAGATCAGTCAACAAGGCGAGGGCTCATCAACACAGCAAGAGGAGCAGAAGGAACATGGGGAAATCAATGCACTTACTGAAGACGAAGTTCAAGATGAGGACGAAGTAAGGGAAGATATAGTACCAGTTGGATTCATCCAGATAATCCCTCAGGAGTCCCAACAGATGGAAGATGAATATATAAGACTTGAGCGCAAGGAGCTAGGATCCTCATCTCAACAGAACCCATCTCTTAAATGGAAGGCAAATAGTCAAGAACCAGAGGAAGATATGCCAGTAGTCAGACAAAGAATCTCAACAAAACTTGATGAAGAAGGTTTGGTGGTTAACCTCAAACCACCACAGTCGCCATGAAGATCTTGCATTGGAATTGTCAGGGATTGAGAGGTTCCCTGACAATTCCATACCTAAAAAAATACCAGGAAGTTTTCTAAACCTAATATTTTACTTCTCACTGAAACAAAAAACGGCTATAATATTTTATCTAACCTTGCTAAAGATCTTGACTATCCAGAATTTTTTGTGATGCATGCTCAGGGACTGAGTGGTTTTATGGCTATTTTTGGGGGTAGTAAGGTAGATATTAATTTTGTCCAACCACCTAATATAAATCACTGAGATGATAATCAAAGGGGAGGATGGAAATATTTTTTGGCTAAGCTACATTTATGGCAATCCAGTTCGAAAGCTTAAAAACCATCTTTGGAGGAAACTTTCCTATCTAACAGAATCAGGGTTATATAAGAGTTTTCCTATATTGATTTTGGGGGATCTTAATGACATTGCATCTAATGCAGAGAAATTTGGAGGATTCACTACTCATTCAAACACTTCAGAAGAATGCTTCGAGTTTCAGATCTAAATGACATTCGAACAGTTGGTGGATCATATACATGGATGGGCAAACGCTGCAAACATAATATCAAATCCATAATAGATCGAGCAACAACAACAACAGAATGGCAAGATTTATACCCCTATGCTTATGTACAATTGCTACACTGGGGCGCTTCAGATCATAGACCGTTGCTTCTCCATACAGACCAAATCAGAGGTAAAGGCACTCGCTTATTCAAATATGATCCAAGATGGGGTCAAAATTCCCAAGTAAAAACACAAATATAAAAAACTTGGAAGAATGAATGTTCACATTTGTCAGGTGAAGACTTTGGGGAAGCTTTAAGAAGATGCAGAAGAACGCTTTCACAATGGAAAGCAAAAAATTCAACAAATTCCAGGAAGAACATAGAAGATCTCCAGCATATGCTTCACACAGAGTATGACTCTTCCAAACCTAATTATTATGCTATTTTCGATATTAGAAAACAGCTTGATAGGGAGTTAAAATCTGAGGAAGAATATTGGAAACTAAAAAGTAGAATCAAGTGGATGCAGTCGGGAGATAGAAACACAAACTTCTTTCATGCTACAACTAGGCAAAGAAGACATTTCAATAGAATAGTTAGCTTGAAAGATGATCTTGGAAACATACATTTAGAAGACCAAGGCATCCAGAATACTATCTTGCAATATTTCAGTCGCATTTACTCTTCTGAATGCAGCTCTGATATGATGGAAGTTCTGGACAAGATCAAACCCATGGTCACTGATGACATGTATGAGGACCTGATAAGACCCATATCAGAAGAGGAAATTGAACATGCCCTCCGTTGTATGCACATAGATAAAGCTCCTGGACCAGATGGGCTAACAACCAACTTTTACAAAGATCACTGGAATACGATTAAAACAGGTGTGTACCAATTTGTTAGAGCTTTCTTTGATAACAAAGCATTAGATCCCTTTATCAATCACACGCACATTTGTTTAATTCCAAAGATAGACAACCCTGTTTCTGTGAAAGACTTCAGACCTATTATCTTGTGCAATGTTTCTTACAAGCTGATCTCTAAGGTGCTAGCAGAAAGATTAAAAGCTCATCTAGATAGTATCATTTCCACAAATCAGTCAGCATTTATTCCTGGTAGACTCATTACAGACAACGTATTAATAGCTCATGAGCTCCTGCATTCCCTGTATACTAAAAAGCTCAAAAATCCATTGATGGCATTCAAGTTGGACATAAGCAAAGCCTTTGGCCGATTGGAATGGAAATTCAATGAGGCCATAATGAAAAAATTGGGTTTTGCATATCAATGGATATTGTGGATCATGAAATGTATAACCTCGGTCAGCTATGCAATCCTTATTAATAGCTCTCCAACAGGCAACATACAACCAGAAAAAGGTATACGCCAAGGTGACCCCATATCACCTTATCTTTACCTTTCATGCTCAGAGGGTCTCTCTGCATTATTAGAAGATGGGGTGGGTAAAGGTAGATTACATGGATTCAAAGCTAGTAGAGGAGGCCCACCCATTTCACACCTCTTATTTGCAGATGATTCTCTGCTGTTTTGTAGAGCAAACCAGAATGAATGCCAATTTATATTAGATACACTACAATTATATGGGGAAGTTTCTGGTCAAGTAATTAACTTTCAGAAGCCTGTTCTCTCGTTTGGAAAAGGGACTTCAAATAATAAAAAAAAAACAGTTGAGTCAAATGATGGGAATCCATAAGATTGGTGGATTTGGAAAATACTTGGGATTGCCTGAGTTTGTAAGCAGGAATAGATATGAGACCTTCTCATAGCTTAACCATAGGATGGATCAGAGGCTGGATAATTGGATTAATCAATTCTTATCACCTGCAGGGAAGGAAGTCTTAATCAAAGTAATAACAACTTCTATTCTAGTATATGCAATGTCTTGTTTTCTACTACCTCAGAAGCTAATCAAGAAGATGAACGTCTCTATAAGAAGATTTTGGTGGAGCTCAGGTGGAAACAAGAAACTAATACACTTGATATCATGGAAGCAAGTTACTCAATCAAAACAGAACGGTGAGCTAGGCTTTAGCGACCTCACAGACTCCAATATTGCATTGCTAGCCAAACAGAGTTGGAGAATGATCAACAACCCAAACTTGCTCATGACCAAGGTATACAAAGCAAAATATTTTCCTCGTGAGGATATCTTAGAAACACAAAACAAGAAGCACATTAGTCATGCATGGCGGAGCATTCTCCGAGGTAATCTCTTAATCAAACAAGGCAGTAAAAGGCTAGTTGGCAATGGGAACCAAATTAGTGTCTGGCAGGATAACTGGTTGCCCACCATTCCATCAAGACCTCCCAACTCTGTTAATATTCCTAATCTCCCCAATATGAAAGTTAATGACCTCTTTCTGTCAGGTACAACAAGCTGGAACCAGGAGCTAATTAGTCAAATTTTTCAACCAGAAGATCTTCAATTGATCAAATCCATCCGACCGTCGATCTTAGGTAAACCTGACACAATATCATGGACACATTCAAAAGATGGACAATACTCAGTCCGATCAGGATACCATCCGCAACACAATTGTTCAGCAAGTAGCCTTAATTAGAACAGTCCTTAAATAATTCTAGCAAAGAAAATATGGAAATGGAATGCACCCCAAAAAATTAAACATTTCTGGTGGAGAACTAACTTTAATGCACTGCCTGTTTCAGATAATCTGCAGAGAAGGAAGATGAAGGTATGTGATGAATGCCTTCTTTGTGGAGAACAACCAGAAACAGTAAACCACCTCATATTCAAATGCAGAGTAAGCAGGGAGATCTGGGAACTAGCATTTAATAACAAGATCAAATGTGATATTTTTCTACAAAACTCTCTTCCTGAAAATTTAACTTATATAACTGATAGTAAGAGAGTTATAGACCAGGAAAAGAATTTGGTTCCCTTCATATGCTGGAGAATCTGGAAGTATAGAAATTCTATGAACTTCCAATCTAGAAAGGAATCCATCCCCTCTCTCCTTACCAAAGCCAAACAGGAGTACCAGTTGTGGGTAGAAGCTAATTGTAAACTAGAAAACCAAAATATGGATTTAACAGCACATCGTGAAGAAGATAATTGCCTTCAGAATATTTTTAATGACAATGCTGATTATATATGCTTCACAGATGGCTCATGGACATCCCCAACTGAAAAAGCGAGAATTGGATGGATTCTCTTGAACAAAGAAAAGAAAGTTATAATGCAAGGTAATTCCTCTATAAATCTGATACAAACACCACTTCAAACAGAGGCTGAAATCCTTAAGATGGCATTGTTAGAAGTTAATAAGCTGCACCTTAAGAGAGTGATGTTCTGTGGTGACTCTGCAGAATTATATCACCCATGTCAGCAAAAGGATAAACTTCTCAAAAAGGGACTAAGGATGCAATCAACCATCTCAATGGCTTTGGGAGATATCATGCAACTGGCGGACTCCAATCAAGACATGAGTTTTAGGAAAATACCAAGGGAACATAATCAAAGAACTGACTCTTTAGCTAAGTCTGCAAGAATTAATCACTCTAGATATCTCGTTAAATGGTTGTGAACATTCCATCTACTGAAGTTTAACCCTCTGTAAACAACTTAACATATGTAAACATCTCCATCTAAATTCAATGGTTCAGTTGACAAAAAAAAAAAAAGGTTAAATGAACCTATTTTAAACCATTTAACAAAAAAAGGTGAATAGTTGTTTTCTTCTCATTCTCATTCTCATCTCACCTGTTTTAACCCATTTCTTCCTTCTTCTTTACGTACATGAGATTTTACTTAAGATGGCTTCAATATTCAGTCTCTTTTCACCCTCTTTTTCTTGGGAAAATTACTATATAGAATTATGTATATATGAAAATATCAATAACATAATTCATATATATGACTTGAAATACACATTCTAACAAATCAAATTTGTGTAGTTAAAAGATAAGGTTATCATAGATAAGTATTCATATGTGAAAATTACTATATAACATTATGTATTTATATAAATACAGATAACATAATTTATATATCATGCATTGTTGGGATAGCAATCCAAGTCCCACATCGGAAGTTTAGACAAGGAGTGTCTAATATATAAGTCAAGAGTAACTCCCATTAGTATGAGGCCTTTTGGGAAGGAGTCCAATAAAAAAAACCGTGCGGGCTTTGCCACTTGGGCCCAAAGCGGACAATATCATACTAATGGGGAGTTTGGATGGGCTTGAAAAAACCCTATAATTGGTATCAGAGCCCATGGTTCGGAGATTGGGGTGTTGACTGGAGCTTTGGTGTGGGAGGAATTCTCAATGTAAGCTCGC
>OVAP01000008.1:55158-87524 GCA_900406295.1 Aurinia saxatilis | reverse complement strand
AGCTTTGAATAACACTAAAAGCTTTAAAAAGAAACTAAAAATATAGGGTTTTGTGTCTTTTCTCATAGATCTATGTTACCTTTACAGATCACCTAAAGCTAAAGCTAAAGCTAAAGCTAGGACATAAAATCTAGGATATATATGGCCTTTTTACCTTGCTTTCGATTTCCAGGCGACGGTATGTACGCCAGAGAGAGCTTACTCCATCATTATCGGAGTCGGAGGAATGATATTCCAGCCCCTCGAAGCTATCTTTGTCCCATTCTGAATCATCACTATCACTAATTCACTATCTCATCTTCCTCCACTTCTATGTCGTCTTCCTTATCTTCGCCCTCTCCCTCCACTTCTGTGTCGTCTTCCTCGGTCGGCAGGGTCGAGCTTCGGCTTCCCAAGCAAAGAACCGTCCTCGCTCGGTTTTGTAGCCATATGTCGATCGTTGAATAAACCCTAGGTTCGATTTGGGCATAGATAAACACAATCCAAGTATATAACTTCGCCATTAAAAAAAAAGTTGGACATCAGTTTTACGAGATTTTGTTAGCATTTTAAAAGATGTAAAAATTAAAGGTGTGTAAAATAAAAAGAACGAATCAGATTTTGGATTAGTATATGATTTTTTTCACTTGACAGAAAATAAAATCGAACATTGTTGGTAAACACCTAATCTTTACTATTTTGTTGTTGTTTTTAACAAAGACTAGCTTCTTTGATTTTACATTTTTGTTTCTAGTAAATCATTCTTTTTAGCACGTCAATATGTTTTGGCGTTCTCGTACATATAAGTAAGCGGAGGGGCTTCGTGTTATTGAAAGAGAAATGAACAAGGCTTATCCCATCTTTTGTAGACCAAGAAAGAGAACTAAGAACATTCTACAAAGGCCTAATATACTTATTGTTTAATCAACAAAGAGTTCTCATTACACAATCCATCCTCTATGGCATTGGCAGACTCTTCAAGCATGGTTTCATCTTCTCTCAATCTAATAGAGAACATATTGATGAGAATTTACATGAATAAGGGAGAGAGTAAATTAACAAGTCTATAATGCTCTTCCAATCAATCCATGTAAATGATCTTGGTTGTAGCGAGATCATTTAAGAGATTGCCTCACTCAAGTGTATATATATATATATATATACTAAACTTCATATGGTAACCATGATTATGATAATCAGAAAGAGACAAACCTTTTTATGGTGGACTGGGTCTGCAAAGGATGGGATAAGTCTTGCCCGCAGTCCGGTCTGCCTTAGCTTGATATTCCACTAAAGGAGCATCAGGAGAGTCAGACTCTCTTGCAAAAAACGTGATGTAGTACCTCGTTGTACTACCTGGATGGAAATTTGCCCTCAAGACACGCTCGAATTTCACACTTTTATCCTAGAAACAAGATGAAAATATAAATTTTTTAATAATTGTATCAGTCTGAATAGCCAAAACTAGAGAAAAGAGATGTTGCCTTTCGATCGTTATATTTCTCAACACATTCGGATGCAATGCCTGAGAGGAAGTCACGAGTGTTGAAGACCTCTGGTTCATCATCATCATCTAGATCAGGGACTCCAGCAATCCCACCACAGAGGTAAAATAGGGGCGGAAGAGACGCGTCAAAGAAGCCCTATATTTAACCACCAAACACAGTGAGCACCTAAAGCTAAACCTATAGCCTATAGGACTCAAAATCTAAGATATATCTGGCCTTTTTACCTTGCTTTCGATGACCTGGCGACGGTGCAAACGGATCTCAGCCTCTACTTCGTCGTTTTCGGAGTCGGAGGAATGATATTCCCTCCCGTCGAAGCTATCTTTGTCCCATCTTGAATCATCACTATCACTATCAATATCCTCCTCCTCATCTTCTGTGTCGCCTTCGCTTTCAAAGCAATCCTCGGCTTCGGTGGGGTCAGGCTTGCATTTTCCAACCAAAGAACCGTCGATGAAAGTTTCCATGGGCTCTATCACTTTGGACTCGCTCGGTTTTGCAGCCATGTCGATTGTTGAAGAACCCTAGATTCAATTTCGGTTTGTTTTTTTTTTACGTTCAATTGGCCAAAAGCAACAACAAAACATGTTTTAATTTTGTTTTTTTCCAACAGTTATTTTTCTTTATTGGATATGTTAAAATAGAGTAGTAATTAATAAAAAAAAACTTCTTGTTATAATATTTTATTGAATAAATAAATCTTTATCCTCCCTTAATTTATCATGTACATTTTTTATAATTAATTTGTGGAATCAGTCAAACCAGATAGAGACAAAATAAAAATCAATCTGAGGATAGTTTTTACAATGATTATGAAGATATCAAAATTGTGAAGGAACTAATATATACGTTTACTTCTTAATTCTCATAAAATAGTAAAATACCAAATTGACTTGAAAGGCAAGTTAGGGTTTCAAGGATAACAAATCGTCATGGCTCCAAAATCTTCGAGCGATCCCAAACTAACGGAGACCATAGAAACTTCCACCGGCGTTTCCTTATCTTTTCTTGGGATAGAAGACGGTGGGGAAGATCCTTAGCCCGAATGGGGTTATGATAGCTTCGATGACCACAAAGATGATTTCTCTGATGAGAGTGTGTACTTGAACTCGAACGATGATCAGTTTGAGATGCAATAGCGTCATTATAATCGCCAAGTCATCGAAACCAAGGTATATTTTCTTTTATATTCTCTACAAACTTTCTAGACTTAGGATCATGTTGCTTAGTTAGTGGTTTTGTTTGTTTTAGGGTTTCTTCGACGCAACATCAGTTTACGAATCCCTTCGTAGCGAACAAAAAATAGACGAAACCCCTCTTTGCTTATTGTATTCTGGAATTGTTTCCCTGGGAGATCTGGATAAGCCGGCTATATATGCAAGGCGTTACCGTTCGTCAGTTGTGCGAAAAGTTGACATGTTCATGTCTCAAAACATACAACGAATTGGAACACTACAGATGCCTTGATGATCAAACTTGTATTT
Source organism: Aurinia saxatilis (assembly GCA_900406295.1). Lineage (NCBI taxonomy): Eukaryota > Viridiplantae > Streptophyta > Magnoliopsida > Brassicales > Brassicaceae > Aurinia > Aurinia saxatilis. The sequence continues at coordinate 84,553 of OVAP01000008.1, read as the reverse complement.
AATATAACACGTTATACTTGTCTAGGAAAAGTATGTGAAGTTGGATCATATCCTCAGGGCGATGTCAAAGTTCTACATCACATTTGCGGCAAGAGAGTCTGAGTCTCTAGATGCACCTCTTGTGGAGTATCAAGCTAAGGCTGCCTATTCTGTACAACACAAGTCTTATCCCATCCTTTGTAGACCAAGTCCGGTACCCAAAAAGGTATTGTTCTGGTCCTTTATTTTCCCCCAAACTTGAGTTTTCTAGTTTGTGTTCTCATGCGATCACTTTATCCTGCTAATTAATGCGCACTCCCAAATAGATCATGGTTTGAATATACGTGTGTTTCTTATTAGCCAAACTTCCTTACTTAGACGATCAATTGTGGGGGAATGAAAGAATATGAATTTGAGGCTTTGATTAGAGGAGTGTCCATTATTTTTGTATACGACGGCAATGTAACACATTATTGTTTCTGATCAACTTTAGTGTCTAATTATTACTTTCTCCCATTTGCGTCTAGGATGTCTAAGTGTCCGGATGCACCTCTAGTAGAAAATCAAGCTATAAGGTTTGGTGATGAAGAATGTAAAGAGGAAGACAAAAGACTTGACCAATATTTTTTGAATTTCCAAAAATCAATTGCTTAATGTTGTTTGTACGGAAAGTTCAAAATAGTTCAGTTATCTATACAAAAGATTCAGAACCAAACTTCGATAACATTTTCGTATATAGTTTCCTAATGATTTGTATGTGTAAGCTTAAGATCGTATATATAATCTCCTTTTATGTACTTGAGTAGCAAATGACTGGTTTGCAGTGTATCACTTCGTACAAAGTACAAACACCATTAATCAGAGATCAAAATTTATACGTATTTTAGAATAAATTACATTAAACACATTACATCATATCATGCAGAGCATTGGCTAAAATGCTAATAGTAGTTCATCTATTATCTAATTTTACATTACATTTAAATACTAAAAAGGAATCAGTTGAGAGTTGACCAAGTCATGCATGAGGCTAGTGGTAATTGCTTAATGTTAGTGAAAATTCATAAAATCGAACCAAAACCAACTAAAGTTAAGGGTGTGACTGGTAGAAAGAAGAAGATGGAGGGTAACTGAAAGGGAAGGGACTGAGAGAAAAGGAGATTTTTTACATGCTCCATTCAATAATAAACTTATAGCTAAACAATACATAAATGGCCATATAAACCCAACTGAAAAATCATAATAATGTGATTTTTGTATCATTTTAATACTTCCTCATTCCATATAGATTTTTTTTTAATTAGTATGTAATCTTCTCAAACAAAAAAAAAAACTACTCAAATAATAATTATGTGTATATATTTATATATACATATATGAAAGAAAATCATAACAATATTAATTTGGATTTTTTTTCTTCCAAATACAGAGAGAAAAAAACTAAAGATCTTCACCTAATTGATGTCTTAATAAAAAGATTTAAAATAAACAAAATTGATGTACTATGTTAGTTGAAAATCTATAATAAAAGTTGGAGATACTTTTATATTAAAAGGTTGAAGATATATATATATATATATATATATATATATATATAACTGGGTTAACTTTTAATTAATTAAATGCTTAATACATCATAATATCAACACATGTATTATTATGATTATTTTAAAAACAATACATTTCCATGTGTCATGTGTTGATAGTGTCATCTAAATCATGGTTTATTAACTCTTTGAATCCTGGCCAAACTATAACTTACTCCATTGCACTATATAAAGCGATGAAGACTAGCTTGATTTCATCATCAAGGCAAAAATATAATAACATTTATTTGGAAGATGAAGAACGTTTCCTTTCAACTTTTGTCATTGGCTTCACTTCTTGTTTTTGTCTTTCGTAAGTAAATTAACTTTCGATATGTATTTGTCAAGACTTTTCTTTTTGTATTTTAATACATGATGTGGGATCATATCTGTATATTATTAGAATATAAGGGAATGAAAATCTATGCAATCAAAATACATGTGTTAACATGGGAATGAGAGATTTCGTAAGAGAAAATAGAGAATCAACATTATAAAATTATATGTTTCAAAAAATATATATATATTGTTGTTTTTCTCAAATTACTTTGGTATTTACATATTATAAGCAACAAGTGTATTTTCATTGTCCTTTTGCTACTAACTGAGATTTGGAGTCTTGCTTCAAATGAGACTAAAGATCCGAAATTTAACTTTTATATATGGGATTGACTTTCTTTTAAAATTTTTTTTACATTAATTAAGATTAACCTTGAATTAATGTAAATTAGATCTTTACTATTAATCGGAAGAACGTATTTATAGCCATTAATCTTATATATTATTATGATTTTAAACTAACATAGTTTCATATTTGAAGGACAAGATCTTGTGGGAAGTAGTACATTGGATTACAAAAGATCTTGTGATCCAGGAAATCCACATTGCGGACAGAAACATGGTGTTATAGACGCAAATAGAGTTGAACTTAATGACGACAAAAGACCTTGTGATCCAGGAAATCCACATTGCCGACAGAATCAAGGTGTCATAGATGCAGATAGAGTCAACCTTCATGTTTACAACAGACCTTGTGATCCTAGAAATCCACATTGCGGACAGAAACAAGAAGACGACAAAAGGCCTTGTGATCCAGGAAATCCACATTGCGGACAGAAACAAGGTGTCATATACGCAAATAGAGTTGAACTTAATGACAACAAAAGACCTTGTGATCCAGGAAATCCACATTGCCGACAGAATCAAGGTGTCATAGATGCAGATAGAGTCAACCTTCATGTTTACAACAGACCTTGTGATCCTAGAAATCCACATTGCGGACAGAAACAAGGTGTCATAAACGCAAATAAAGTTGAACTTAAAGATGACAAAAGGCCTTGTGATCCAGGAAATCCACGTTGCGGACAGAAACAAGGTGTCATAGACGCAAATAAAGTTGAACTTAATGACGTCAAAAGAACTTGTGAACTAGGGAGGCCACATTGCGAGAAGAATCAAGGTGTCATAGATGCAGATAGAGTCAACCTTAGTGTTTACAACAGACCTTGTGATCCTAAAAATCCACATTGCGGGAACAAACGAGGAGCAATAGATACAAACAAAGCTGTGAATAATCACAAAGGACCTTGTGATCCTGGGAATCCACACTGCATCTAGAATAACCTGGTGATGGGATAAAAAGCAGTACTATATTATTATTAATTATAAGTATTATGAATGTTTAATAGATATTATCTACTTAATAAAATATATTTTATCCACCTATTTGATGGCTTTTAAATGTACGTAAGTAAAAAATCATAACATTTTGAATATTTAAGAATAATAACTTATATTAAATTTTAAAATGTGTTTTAAAGTGAACACATTTTTGTTTGGAGTAGTACCGCGAGTAATTTTCATGATCATAATAGAAAAGACGCAATGCCTTTACTAGGCATACTCATATAAGAACCATAATTACCAAGTTGGGATATTTAAGAAGAAACAAACCATTTATTTTGGTGTAGGAATTGGTATACAAAGGATTGGATGAGTAATGCCTGCGGACCATGTAACCTTAGCTCGATATTCCACTAAAGGTGCAGTTGGAGAGTCGCATTCTCTTGCAGCAAAAGTTATGTGCCTCCTGGGTTGAAATTCGCTCTCAAGAAATGATCGAATTTCACATTCAATCCCTGGAAACAACCGATGACGACGCACGGATCATTCATTAGATATATATAGACACAAGTGTGACATAGCTAGGAACCATATAATATAATGGCCAAAAAGAGAGTTAATCTTGTCTTTTCTTTTTCGTTCAATGTGTTTTCTTTTCTTCTACTTAAATTTTCAAAACAAATTTGCTTCTCCTACAGGGCACTTGTGACGGCCTGGCCAAAGGGATGCCCTTATGGACATCAAAGGCGAATTTAACAGTTCATGTATCTTTTCGATTCGTATCCTAAGATGGAATAATGTATAAACAAGAGTGACTGCTGTGATTGGGATGGCATCATGTGTACTGCTCAGTCCGTCGCAATGATGGAACTAAATCTTAGTGCCAGCTGCATCCAAGGCCAACTCAATTCCAACAGTAGTGTTTTCAAGCTACAAAAGCTTCGTGTCCTCAATCTTGATTTCAACGATCTCAGCTCTACTGTGATACACACTCAGCTTTGTACACTCTCGGAGTTAAGGCGACTCAACTTATCTAACACTTGGTTGTCGGGTCAAATTCCAGCAGAGCTTCTTCATCTGACCAAGTTGGTGTCTCTTGATCTTAATACCAATCCTTTATTAGCTCCAAAGTCATTTCTTAGCAAACTTTCCCGGAATTTGACAAACCTGGAGGAGCTTGCGCTAGGCATGGTCAACATTTCATCAGAAATTCCGCCAAATATCTTCAACCTATCCTCCCTCAAATCGATCCACCTTGATGACTGTGAATTGTTTGGTGGGTTTCCAAGGATTGTTGTTCTGAGTCCTACTCTACCATCCATCGACTTGAGTAGCAATTTTGATCTGCAAGGCTCTTTTCCAGAGTTTATTGGAAATAACTCTCTTGTTTTATTGGACCTTTCAGAAACACACCTCTCAAAAGTAACATACCTGACTCAATCAACAACCTTAAACATCTGAATTCTTTGAACCTTCGTAATTGCAAGTTTTATGGAAGGCTTTCATCTTCACTTGGAAACCTTTCTCATCTATCCAATCTCCGCCTTTCAAGTAATTACTTCAATGGTCTGATCCCTTCTTCGGATGGAAATCTTTTCCATCTCACCTATCTCGGCCTTTTTTCAATAAATTTGATAGCCAAATTCCGTCTTCCTTTGCCAATCTAAAGACTAGATGTCTTAGACTTTTCTGATAAACATTTCAGTGGTGACTCTCCTACAACTTTGACAGAGTTACATCTCGCCAACAATCATTTCAGAGGCACACTTCCTCCAAACATGAGTTCACTTTCCAATTTAGAGACCTTTGATGCAACACTTTCACTGGAACTCTCCCTTCTTCTCTCTTTACCATTCCTTCTTTGAAGTCTATATTATTGAATGGTAACCAACTCAACCACATTCTTGAATTGGAGAATATCTCTTAATCACCTAACGTAGAAAAGCTATTGCTTGGCGATAACCATTTCAGAGGGTCAATCCCAGTATCCATTTCAAAACTAGTCAATCTTGACGAGCTTGATCTTTCCCATTTCAACACGGGGATAACAGTCGACTTTGATATCTTCTCACCACTCAAGGGACTCATGAATTTGGACCTAAGCTATTTGAACACCACGACTCCTGTTGACTTAAGTATATTCTTATCACATCTCAAGTCAATATCTCAATTGACTCTATCCGGGATCACGTTCTAACTGCAAAGACGGGTTCAGTTTCCAATCTATCATTACACCTCCGTAGGTTGTACTTGTCAGGCTGTGGCATCACAAAGTTTCCAGAGTTCATAAGAAACCAACCACAGATCTCTGGCTTGGACCTCTCCAACAACAAGATAAGAGGTCAAGTGCCGCAATGGGTATGGAAGCTACCAATGTTGGCGACACTAAATCTCTCCAGCAACTCTTTCACTGGTCTCGAAAGATTCTCAAATGATTTTCCACAACCAGAGATTATTATCTTAGATTTGAGTTCAAACGCGTTCCAAGAACCATTAGTTCCACCAGTTTCTATGGAAGCCTTGCTCGCCTCCAAAAACAACTTCACAGGAAAGATCCCCGTATCCATATGTGGGCAGAGTTTGCTAAAACTCCTTCATTTATCCAACAACAACTTCACCAGCTCAATTCCTCGGTGTCTACTGAACCTGAATTACTACCCCGCGGTGCTCAACCTCCGGTATAATCGATTCAGTGGAAATATTTACCAATGCTACCGAGTTAGTATCCCTTGAAGTCGGTCATAACAGACTGGTGGGTCAACTTCCAAGATCTCTGAAGGACTGCTCTAAACTAGAAGTTCTAAATGTGGAAAGTAATGGAATCGATGACACATTTCCATTATAGTTGAATTCTTTGCCTCCGCAACAACAAATTCAACGGATTCTTGTATCGTTCTCGGCACTCTTTCAGCTTCCCCAAGCTACAAATCCTTGACATCTCCAACAATCGCTTCATCGGGACCCTGCCACCATCCTACTTTGCAGATTGGTACATGACAACACGAAACAACTTTCCACGACTTAGCGAAACAGAAGCTATTACCATGATTCGATAGTCTTGATGAGTAAAGGAACTGAGATGAAAGTGGACCGGATTTTTACACTCTTAACAGCCATGGATTTTGCTGGTAACGAACTCAGAGGAAAAATCCCTGAATCCATTGATCTACTCAAGAGTCTAATCAAGCTTAATCTATCGAGCAACGGGTTCGATGGAAACATACCTCCATCTTTGGCAAATCTCACTGGTTCATTTGGGTACTGTCATTTCCCAAAAGCCTCACTGGTTCGAGACGCAAGACACTTCAGGAGCCATCAGAAACAGAGGAAGAAGAAGAAGTATTGAACTGGATTGCAGCTGATATAGCCTTAGGACCCGGAGTCATCCTAGAATTGACCATTGGGTACATTGTCATTTCCCAAAAGCGTCACTGATTCGAGAAGAAGAAGCACAGAAGCAGCGGGGTACGTTGGTCATTTGACTTGCGAGGTATGTTCAATCAACGAATTTTGAATTCCGAAACTGTTGCAAATGATTCACACTTTGCTCTTCAATTTTTTACAGATGAGAAAACCCTAAAGGATTAAGGATCAGAGACGAGGAAGAAGGGAAGAACAGCAACTGAATTTTGGGCTTTTATCTGATTTAGGCCCAATTGAATTATTACGGAATCAAAGTCGTTTGTGTGTGAATTTTTCTTGTTGTGAAAGAAACTTACAGTGGACACGTGTCCGGTCTTCGTCTCCTAAGTCCTAACTGAATAATTCAAAATCAGTCAACGAAAATATCTTAATTTGTATAAGTACTTTTATGCCCCTTCTCTAACAGAACTCTCTCTTCGTCATTTTTCAAAAACTCCCCAGAGATAGCAAAAATGGCGCCCAAAACCATGGATGCTTCTTCTTCTGAGGTTCGGATCTGTTTCCTCCATAGATATGGAATTTCAAGCTCTCTATGCGTTTCTTCTCTGTATTAGAATCCTGATGTTCGGTTTGAATTTTGAATTTGATGATCGGAAATAGCAGATACTTCATATTATAGTATAGACTTTGCTTTGGATACTGAGATTTCTCTTGTATGCTCGAATCTGCATACTCGATTTTGATTTCGAGCTGTTTCGTCTGTCTCGTTTCTCTTCCGTGTTCGAATTTTGTAATCTCTGTTTCAGATTTCGGATTACGTCTTCGGATCCACGATGTAACGGTTTTGATTTTTGCGTTTGAATCTAGTTTCTATGTATCCGATTCTGATTCTCTGTTCGAATTTCAATTCGTGTTTCGTATTTATCTTCTGTGTTCGAATTGTGATTTCTCTGTTTCGGATTTCATCTCCGTGTTCGGATCCATGATGATTTCGAAATTTTGGAGCTAGTTTCTCTGTCTCGGATCAATTTTCTGAGTTCGAATTGTGTTTTTGAGTTCACAATCTCTCGTCTGTGTATGAAAATCTGGATGTTGCAGTATTGGTTTTGCATTAGGCTATTCTATCGGTCTCAATTTTCTCGTCTTGTTGTGATTTTGATGCTAGCCGGTGAGGAAATCGCGAATCCTTGATGTTACAGTAGCGAAATTTCTTTGTTTATGTCAAAATCTTCCTGCACTTGGCGTTTCGCAGTTGGAATGATTCACATTATGTGCATCTCGGAGCATTACATTTTAGTCTCTTTGATGCTTATATGATGTTTACGTTGGTAAATTTGGAAACAACATAACGATCGGTCTTCGGAGAAGTAATTCAGACTGTTAGATACAGTATATATCATGAGATTTGAGGTGGATCCACATGGTGTAACTAAGAAAATGTGCTCTGAATCACTTTTCCGCAGACCCCTCGTTCTGTTCCTAAGGCTCCTATGGTGAACATTGATCAGCAAATGACAGATCATTGTGTTTCAAATATGAAGGAGTTTCTGAGAGGTTTGTTAAGCTACTATTACTATGATTACAATTGTTTAATTCATTTCTAGTAGAAAACCTAGACTGGATTTGATGAACTGTTCTCTGTTCCTGTAGGTATGAAGACACAATCTTGGTTTACTAGCAAAGTAGAACCGGATATACAGCAACTGTTGCTTGAGAGGACAAAACTCCTAAGTAGCTTAATAGAGCAGCCTCAAAATTTGAACAACTTGCTTGAAAACTTGGAATCATCTCTCCAAGAGATTGTCATGACTGCTGCAGACCAAAGTTGTTTTCCATCTGATGCTGCAAGTGACAGAGGTAGCAAAACTGTTGGATTTGGGAGCTATGAGGAACCGACCAAAGGTATGCTACAACCAGACTTTCCTATATATAGGTTCCTTGGTTGGCAAGCTTAACGATTTTCTATTCCAAAATGCAGATGGAGATCAATCCATAGGTACTTCGCAGTATAGTCATGCAGATGCCAAGATCGGAGGTAAAAAGCAGAATCCACAAAATCAATCTAAGAAGGACCGCCAAGCTAGAGAAGCTCAAAAACAACCTCAAAAAAGTATCGAAAAGGAAAAAACCATTCATGAGGTAAAAGTTTTATTTTTTTTCTTCAAAAGTATAAATTTGGTTGTTCATATTGATTACTGATATGTGATTACTCTGATGCTAGCTGTTAAGCAGTTTGGGTACAGTTATAAGAGACTGGACTACGGAAAAGGGAAAAGTTATTGGCCCTGTTCTCGACCAACAGGAAGGTATAGTTTTTTATCCTATGAAATAAAGTCATAACTAAGATAGTAGAATACATATGAATAGCGTTGTGATGATTATATATGCAGATGAAATATGTTGGGCGATTATATTAGCCCGCCTCTTACAGGCTGTTCATAACTACGGGCTTCGTGAAGATCTACACGTTGAGTTTTCGTTCATTGAGCTAGTGAATAAAATTAAACCGGGTCAAGACAAAAAGTTGGCGCTCGCAAACTTAAGGACTGCTTACACACGCATAAGAGAAACCGGGATAATGAAAAAGCCTGAAACTTCACACGGGAATGAAAAGGTAAACACACTTTGTCATAATTATATGAAAGATACATTAATCTATCAGATTTGCTAGTGGTTGACATACTTCCTTTTTTTGCTTAAATAGGCTGATGCACCGGGAACACGATTTCAGAGGAAACTTAAGACTCGCATAGATGCTGACGCTGCATATGTTCGAACACAAGTGGACAGGTTCCCGGTTGGCTTAAGCTTGGAAAACACGAAAGAGCTTAAGGAACTTGGAGGGGTTAGTCTAATTGCTTTCGTACACGTTTGATTTTTTAAAATTCGATAAACAAATGAGAAAGCAACTAACATTTTCACTTTAATTTTCAGGGACAAATCTACACTGTGCCAAAAAAAAGGAAGGTTACGGATGATCTACATATGGTGTTAATTGTCGGTTACGGACTCACACATGAGGGAAATCTGTATTTCATCATTCAGAATTCATGGGGTGTTGAATGGAGCTTGAGGGGTTTTGGTAGGATCTTCCTCCCTCACAAATGCGATGTCACGGTTCTCGACGAATAGGTAAATGAATATCATAAATCGTGAAATTTGAAACTGTATTTTGATGATATGGCACAAACTTAAAAAATTTTAATCTAGATGAGAGATATAAAAACTTTCAGTAGAATGATTGCAAAAGCTAACCACCAATATCTTGACTTATAGATGATAATATAGGATATAAAAAAAGTTAATCGGTATCTGTATCGGTATCGGTATCAGTATGAGACTCCTCAGCTTTGTTTGTCTTTGCGTCGTTAAGCTTCCTAAAGATCAACCTATCCCTCACCCTTGAAACAGAACATTGAAAAAAGAAAAAGAAAACAAATTTAGTTGCTGTGTCCTACATTTATAACCACCATGGTGATAAACTAGATCATGTGTCATATAAGATTCAATGGATGAAAATAATTATACCAATTTGGGTTAGGACTTGGCCTACAAAGGATGGGATAAGTCTCTCCCGTAAGAGTGTGCATCACCTTAGCTTGATACTCTACAAGAGGCGCATCAGGAGACTCAAGCTCCTTAGCCACGAAGGTTATGTATAAAAACAATCTAGAACCGTTTACACACAACAGATACTCGAATTTAACATTCGAATCCTAGGAAACAAAAAGTAATGAGTTAGAAATATGTATTATACACACGCAAAAGAGATCAGTAATATGATATTTTGAATAGCCAAGATGTAATACCCACCTTATATTGATTGAATTTTTCGAGACATACAGTTGCCAAATGACCATAGAATTCACGTGAGGTAAGTCCATCGCTATAATGACGGTCATCCACTGTGCGCCGGGCAATTCCACCGAAAAGGCCATACGGAACATTCTCTGGTTCTAAAAGAAAACCCTAAACCCAAAATCCAGTTGTTACTTACTTAGAACATTATCCCCAGGTTCAGCTTTGAAAATTTAAGAGAGTAGAAATTAAGAATGATACTTTGGTCTCAGTGATCTGGCGCATGTAACGACGCAACTCATAGTCACATTCCTTGTTCGAGTGGTCCCCCTCACTAGAATAATACTCACGGCCATCAAAGCTATCTTTATCCCATTCAGGTGAACTATCCTCCTCCTCTTCACTGGTAAATTCTACTTCTTCTTCGCTTTCGCTTTCGCTTTCGCTTTCGCTTTCATCGGAATCCTCCTCAGAGTAAGAGATTTCGGAGGGTGATATCGTCTCTATGGGCTCAGTCATTTCCTTCTCGCTAGAAGATGAATTTTTGTCCTTTACTTCCTCGTTGTGGCTTGAACTGCAAGACATGATCGATGGACTAAACCCTAGAGGCAACACAATTTCTTACAAAGATTTAACACGCCCGTGAATATTTCACAACTATTTTATTTAATTATATCCCCCAAGGAACAAAACAAAGGAAAATTTCAACATCCTTAAAAGAAAATATACAAAATTTATACTGTAACATTATTGAAGGGTAGCATTACTTCTAAAAGGGGCAAGTAAAACGCACACAATTCCGAGGGCAAAACTCTGCGTTTTATTCTATTATCTTAATTATTAATTAATAAAACGACAAAAATAGTTGTCAGAAACAGAGGATTTTCCGGTTTGGTCTAACCAAAACAGAGGATTTTGTATTTCTTTTAGTATATGATACATATAAAAGACAACAAACCTATCAATCTTTTTCACATAACTCTCCGTAGACTCAAAATCTGAATCTTTTGCCCACTCTAATCAACGGTAAACGCAGAGTAGTCAATGCGCACTGTTTTTACTAATCGACGTTTTCTTTGATTAGGTGGACTTTGCAAAACATTTCATGGAATTTTTTTTGGTACAGAGAGTCCATTCTGAGAGTTGAAGAACTAGCTTAATATACACACGGCATTTGATTTTTCTGCTAAACAACAAAATTTCTTTTTGGCTCATTGAGAATTAGTTTTGCTCTTCCTTTCAAAATTTCTAATCACGATCAAAGTTTTGGCGTCAAGAAAGTGGAGAAGACTTTGAAATCATCAAACTCAACATTACATTCTAATTCCAAGTCGTGCCACAAAATGTACCACTCTCTATATAAGTCAAAGGAGCAAAATGTTATTCTTACACAATATATATGTGACCCCGCAACACTAATTTATCATCACCACTTGATTAGTAGTTGCCTTTCACAAATACTAAAAATGAGCTGCTTTTTTCGTTCCATCCGCTTCCTTTTCCTCCTTTCATGTTTTCTAAACACATTTGTTTATCCAACACAACATTTGTGTCGTCCTGATCAAAGAGATGCTCTTCTTGAGTTCAAATCTGAGTTTGGGATCCAAAAGCCTACTTCGGTTGATTCAGATGTCTTCTCTTATCCGAAGACAGGATCGTGGATCAATAAAACTGATTGCTGTTTTTGGGATGGTATCACGTGTGATGCCAAGTCTGGCCAAGTGGTTGGGCTAGATCTTGAAGCCAGTTGTCTCCATGGTTGGTTTACATCCAACAGTAGTCTTTTTAGACTGAGCCATCTACGTGATCTGAACCTCGCTAACAACAACTTCACATCTTCTCCAATCCCGGCTGAGTTTGGTAACCTTAAGGAGTTAGAAAGACTAAACCTCTCCAAATCTTCATTTTCAGGCCATATTCCAACTAAGCTTCTTCAGCTAACCAAGTTGGTGTATCTCGATCTTTCTTCTTCTCTTTTCATGTATCCTCAAAATTCTCTATTCGTTGAGGAATCTTTTCTTCCTCTCTTGGCTCAAAACTTGAGGAACCTTAGAGTTCTAGATATGAGTTACATCAACATTTCTTCAAAAATACCCCATGGTTTTTCAACCATGCAGTCTCTAAAATCGCTACGTTTTGAGGGATGTAGCCTGTTTGGAGAATTCCCAATCAGTGTTCTTCTGATACCCAACTTACAGTCCATTATCTTGGACAACAATCCAAACCTGAGAGGCAACCTTCCCAAATTCCAAGAAAATAACTCAATGCAAATCTTGAGCCTATCCGAAACATCCTTTTCTGGTACCATACCAGACTCCATTAGCAACCTCATACACTTGACTTCTTTGTCACTTAGAGAATCCACTTTCTCGGGGAGGATTCCATCTTCACTTTGGAACCTTTCTCGTCTTTCTTATCTCGATCTTTTTTCCAATAACTTCACTGGTGAAATACCGCCTTCACTTGGAAACCTTTCAAATCTCTCCTCTCTCATTCTTTCTTATAATAATTTCACTGGTGCAATCCCATCTTCACTTGGTAACCTTTCTCGTCTTTCCTGCCTCGATCTTTCTTTCAATAACTTCACAGGTGAAATCCCATCTTCAGTTGGTAATCTAAAACACTTGAACTTCTTTAGTGTTTGGGACAATAACCTCAGCGGAAACTTTCCATCCGCATTACTCAACTTGACCGAGCTACGTTCTCTCTCAATCTGTACCAATCAGTTCACAGGTGTCCTTCCACCCAACATTAGCCAGCTCACCAAACTGGAAGGTTTTATGGCTCGTTCTAATTATTTTACTGGAGCCATTCCTTCATCCATATTCAATATTTCTTCATTGACTCAGCTCTACTTGAATGATAACCATTTCACCGATCTCGTTGAGGTTGAGAATCTCTCTCTCTTACCAAACTTACAAAAGATTTATCTTGGCAACAACAAGTACAGAGACAGTCAAGTTGACTTGAATGTCTTCTCACATCTCAAACAGCTAAATGGATTGGGTCTCTCAGGCATTCCTCTTTCAACAGGAAACATCACTTCTGGTTCGGATTTTTCATCACATTTGGAAAATCTGAACTTGTCAGGCTGCAACATCACTGAGTTCCCTGAGTTCATAAGAAACCAAAGTGATCTAGTTCTTCTAGACCTCTCCAACAACAGAATCAAAGGCCAAGTACCAAACTGGTTGTGGGAGCTACCAGTGTTGTATAAAGTGGATCTTTCCAACAACTTTCTCAACGGTTTCAATGGATCCGCAAAAGCTTCTCCAAAGAGTCAGATCACTGCTATAGATCTAAGTTCAAATGCTTTCCAAGGACCAATCTTCATCCCATCTGAAGCCATTGAATACTTTTTTGCCTCAAAGAATAACTTCACTGGAGAGATACCTTGGTCCATATGTGAACTAAGCTCTTTATCCCTCCTGGATCTTTCAAACAACAACCTCCACGGCTCTGTTCCTCGATGCTTAGAGGCTCGAATAAGTTCTCTTTCTGATTTGAATCTTCGTAACAATAGCCTCAGTGGAAGTCTTCCTGATATATTTACGCATGCCAAGGAGTTAAGGTCACTTGACGTGAGTCACAACCAATTGGAGGGTAACCTTCCGGCGTCTCTTACTGGTTGCTCTGCATTGGAAGTTCTAAATGTGGAAAGAAACAAATTCAAAGGCATGTTTCCCTTTTGGTTGAATTCCTTGCAGAAGCTACAAGTTCTTGTCCTCCGCGCTAACAAGTTTCATGGCATGTTGCATGATCAGTCTGATGGGGTTTGGTTTGGATTTCCTCAGTTGAAAATTATTGATGTATCACAGAATGACTTTCTTGGTTCCTTGCCATCTAACTTCTTCCTGAACTTTACTGCGATATCCTCAAAGGGAGACAATAAGACAGAACCAGACTACATTGGGGATCCTCGTGACTATGGCTACTACACTTCACTTGTCTTGATGAGTAAAGGAGTATCAATGGCGATGGAACGTATCCTTACAATCTACACGGCCATCGATTTTTCGGGAAATCAGCTCCACGGACAAATTCCAGATTCTGTTGGTATGTTGAAGGAACTTCGTATCCTCAATCTTTCAAGCAATGCTTTCACAGGCCACATCCCAACTACTTTAGCAAACTTGTCGAATCTTGAGTCACTAGACCTATCTCAAAACAAGATTTCCGGCGAGATTCCTCCTGAGCTCGGGACACTCTCTTCTCTTGCGTGGATAAACATTTCACATAATCAGCTTGAAGGTTCAATACCACAAGGGACGCAATTTCAGCGACAAGAGTGCTCCTCCTACGAGGGAAATCCTGGACTTAATCGTCAGTCTCTGAAGGATGTTTGCGGAGATATTCATTCACCAACACCACCACAACCCGAACCTCTGGAGACAAACGAAGAAGAAGAAGATGATGAGTGGATTAATTGGATAGCAGCAGGGATAGGCGTTGCACCAGGTGTTGTATTGGGACTCACACTTGGATACATAGTGGCTTCACACAAGCATGAGTACGTCATGAAATATCTAGGCCGAAACAAGCGCAAGAACTCCTTAGCTCGTTGTTCTGTTCTATGAGGAAACGTATTCAGTTATTCATTATATTTGTTGTAATGCAATAAAAAGCTTTTATGTATAATATAATCACATGAATTATCTAGAACTTTGTCATCCATTTCACTGATATATAAAGTAGACGAGATTATGCAATATCAAGTTTCAGTAAAGCATATGATACATATACAGATCCATACAAATCTATTGATCTTCACATAACTCTCCATAGACTCAAAGTTTGAATCTTTTTACAAGCTCTAGTCCACACATTAACCCCCAAAACACTCTGTTATCATAAACTTCATTTTTTAAAAATTCCTACAGAAACCAAACAATCAAACCTGTGCTCATACTCAAACATTTCTTATCGAAACGGAGCTAAAGGGCTAGGGCTATTAGGAACCCTAACACACCTCAATTCTCTACAAACATGATCCAACATCCCAAGAAAATCCCTAACAATCACAAAGATTCTCAGTGGATTCTTCTCATCTCCTCTCACGTCTCCATGAAAATACTCTGCAATCTCCCCAACTCTCTCCATTATCCTCTTCTCGTCTTCCCTCAATTCCTCCAAGCTCTTCTCTCCGTATCTCAAGAACGAGCTCATCGAATTAACAAATGCTCTGTTGTCTTCGTCCCCTTTCAGCTTCTCGCTCGCTAGACACCTCAATTGTCCTAACCCTTCTCTCAGATTCGATACCGAGGTAACGAGACCTTCAAGATCAATAGTTGCCGTCTTCTTCACGTTTCTTAGCTCTGTATTTAGACCAGAGACGAGGTCAAGCCCCATCCTTCTGTAATCTTCCTCTTTTTCTTCAGCTGTTCTGTTCTTGTTTGATCTTTGGTTCATGATCCGGCCCATGATGCTGTCCGAAACTCTGATTCCTTCAGTCCTAGAGATCTCCTGTACGACGAAATGAAGCAGAGTTGTCTTCCCGTCTGTACCTTTTACATCAGAAAGCTTGAGTAGAGCGTCAAGCTTGAAGGCTTTTGCGCCACCGCGTATGGTTCCTACATTCATCCTGTTTCCAGTTTTGAGCACAGCTTCTAAAAGCTTCAAGAATAACCTGCTTGATTTAAGCTCCTTGCATGCTTCCTAGTTAAGTAATTTCTGTTACCTCACAGTAGCTTGTAATGCAAGAAATCAGCATATGAATAAAATTATCAAACAATGTGACTAATACCTCAAGCATTGAAAATGAGTTTCTGAGATGAACCACTTCATCTTCAAACGTTTCTCTATAAAGCATTGCTTCAGCTCTCTGAAACGCAAAGGGAACTCCGAGAAGAGCTCTGAGAAACTTCTCAGCAGAGCCAAGCTCATCTATGCTTCCTTTGTAGCTACACAACTTCAATTCTTCTTCTTTAGTAGGTACCATTTTCACCAACGCTTCTAGTTGCTGTAAACACAAGCCTTCCCCTGCAGCAATAAAAGTTTTAATTCAGATCAGATCCTTAATGGATCGATTTGAGTTTATCTTGGCTTACCTTTCCCTAAGGCAGAGCAAATTTGGTCAGCACTTGCGTTGAGTGCTTTCAAGAGAATGGTAAAGTTCTGAAGTCTCTTAGGTTCAAGCAGATGTTTCCCTGGTGAGGGCGTTTTGCTCTTCCCATCTTCGTTCTTCGCCGAGGTTTGCATTGTATATCCAAACAGCGACTCAATCATCTCTTCGTCCAATCTGTAATCCCACAAGACAACATATATTCACACATTCTTCAAAAACAATTGTTGATTATCAAGCCTAAAGAAAATTGTACACTTACTCAAAAGAGCTAGTTCTGATCTTGTCCCAAACCATAGTCCTGTCCGGTGTAGCCCTGACTTTATCCCAATGAAGTGGTTTCAATTTAGGCAATGGAGCTCCATCTTTACCTAAAGGTCTACGTTGAGTAAAATCAAGAGATAGAGGCGGTGGAGGCGTTTTGTTCATCACTTGAGGCTGATGAGGCGGTGGCGGCGGAGGTGGTCGTAATGGCGGCGGCGGTGGCGGTGGACAAGGTATAGATTTAGAACCATTTTCTTGTTCATTTGGTAGACTCATTGGAGGACTTGAAGCACAAATTTTCTCTGATAATTGCGCCGCAAGCGTCGGTAGAGTACCAGTTTGTAGACGTCTGTTTGAGAATTTCGGAAGTGGAGGAGGCGGAGGAGGTGGAGGTGGAGGAGGAGAGGATCCGAAACCGTCACCAGAACATTCCGGAATCTCGAATTCGCGTTCGGAGAACCGTTGAGAGGATCCGATGTTAAGACTACCGGAAACAGAAGAAGAAGAAGCATTTGATAATCTTGGATTCGAATACTGAGAGCCACCACCAACTGAATGAAAAGACTCATCATCATCCGAAGAATCACATCCATTGCTAACACCAGGGACAGATACAGAGTTTACTGTTTGTTCATCTTCATTTTCATGCACCGACACAATCTCTTTAGTTGAATAACTAGTAGCATTGTCCGAATCTGACAAAACCTCTCTTTCTTTACTTCTCTTAACCTCATCTTCTTCTTCAAACAACCCACCATTGTTGTTATCAACATCGCTCAAATCCTTGTCTGTTTCTTTAAAGGAAACAGAGCTTTGTCTCTCTAAATCAACAACTCCTACTGAGTTTAAGTACAAGAAATCTAGAGTAGGGTTTATACTAACCTTCTGAGATTTACTCTTTCTCCTCTTAAACGACGACGTTTTACCATTCTTCTTCCGTTTCCTGATTCTTGCCCACAGACAGAACACTCCAACCACGAAACCGAAACCAGAAACTGTAGAGACAATAACTGGTAAAAGAATCTTCTTTAACCTCCCTCCTTTCTCGTGTTCTCGCTTGTGAATCTCAGGTTGTCTCGTTGGATGTGTCCTTTGAGGTAAAGGACGATGGAGATGTGGAGGGATTGGTCGTTGAGGAGCTGGAGCATGAGCCGGAGAGTACGTCGGAGACGGAGACGGCGCCGGAGAAAGAGAGAAAGATTCAGACGTCGTCGTTTCAAGACTTCTTCTCTTTGGTTTTAACAAATCAAGTAAAGCTTGAAACTTTTCGAAAACTTTAAACTTTTTCTTCTCTCCGACGAGTTTTCCGATCTGGGTTTGATATCTCTCACCGTTCTCCACCATTAAAACCTTCCAATCATCAAGCTCTTTAGCATCATCAGCTAAAATGCTGCATTGTAATGATATCAACATTACTACAATAATCATGAGAAAAATCTGACGAAAGTAAACCATCTTTTTGTGTGTTCTGTTTTTTTTTCTTCTTTTCAGATCTTTCTGTAAAAACAAATCATCACTTCTATAAATCACAAAAAGAAGAAACCATTTATTAAAATAAAATAAAAAACTGCAAATAATTTTTATTTTATTTTCATGTCTTTGAGAGAGACTTAAATGCTACTCCAAGGAACCCCTGAACTCTGCAACTGTAGTTGTACTGGTAATGGTATGACCATTAACTCTCCTCCCACAACAACACTCCTAATCTTGCCATTTATACCTACCATTTTAGGTAATCTCTTAAATAACATATTTTGATTTTTTTATTATTAGAGAAAAAGACTGAACAAAATTGTCAATTTTAAAATTATTAAGTTTGGCAGTGTATTTATTAATGCACATTTTTCTTGGAATTAATGAAGTGACATTCTGAAGCTTTTTTAAGTTTAAGCTGAACATAGCTTTTTGGTTTAAGGAGGAGATTATAAAATCTAATAAGAAGCATGAAGGTGTTGGTGTGGAGGGTGGGTCCTGCTATTGTTAGGCACATTTGGATTGTACAGAACATTTGGTAATCTATTGTACAGTCTTTCTTTGTTTCTCTCAACCCACCATTGTTTTAAGAGGTAAATATTTATTGTATAGAATTTTTTCTTGTGTTTGATATGAATGTGTGTATACAAAATATACCTAACTAGATATGAAATCCCTTTCATATGTTTTATTTAATGAGTCATTCAGAATATATTGTCGTAATAGGTTAGTGACAAAAATGTGTAACTTGGCCTTGTAGCTTTTAACACACAAAACAAAAATAAAAAACATTGGCTTGAAGATGTATTTGTCGTAAAGTTAAGAAATATGTATATTACAAATTCATGAAATCGGAAAATAATGTATGGAAACAAAAGTTTGTATCATTGAAAGTAGGAAATTTAAAAATGTTTTTTCAGTTTAGTGTATAATGTATGATTTTTCTTACTCTTTCAGTACTTTTGTCTTGTTTTATCATATCTCTTCTCAGTCCTATGACAGATTGATGTAATGCTCTACTCAAAAGCTATATGGACTATTGTCATACGGATAAATTTTGTTCACCCTTCAATTATCTCATCGTTTATTCTTACAGTTATAAGTTTCCAAACTTAGGATGAATAGTATACTAGAAAATTTAGATTTCAAGTAATTTAGACTAATACGTGGGTGGGGAAGAAAAAACAATCGAATTTGTTAATTAAGACAAACTTCTCCATCTGTAGTCACGTTATAATAGTGAGAATGATGTTTGTCCATAGTTTTACAATTACAATATATGTATCAAAGATAGTTTGGTAGGATATGATGTTGATTATTGGATTATGATTATGGACTTTCTAGAAAGCTATCTTTTTGGCTACTGATTGCGCTTTTATGGATAACTAACAAATCTGATCAGGTTAGATAATTAATTAACTGGTATCCAACAAACTAAGATGACATGCTTTTAAGGAAGTAGAAGTCAAATTGTGGGGATTTTTTGTAGAGTTTATGAGATGTTTTCTTTTTCCTGAAAATGACAAGTAATGTGCGGATTTGAATTTAAATAGTGATACAAAAATGTATTAACACGACCTACTAAATTGTAAGTTTTGGTCACTACTTGTATAAGTTTTTTGCTAAATGTTTCTTTGTATTTAATATCAAAAGCCACAAATAATTGTTATTGTAATTTTCACCTTTACTATTCCTTCATTTAATTACTACAAGTGTCAGTAACTTTTGACCTGCGTGGGGCCAAAACTCTATGGTCTTGTCTTAAACAATCTCAATATCCTGATTTGTTATATCATAATACAGTGCTTTTATTTATCATAATTGTATACTATAGATTAAAAATTAAGAGGAAAAACAAACGGACCAATTAATAAAAAAATAATACATACTTTTATATCCAAGCCAAAAATAAAAAACACTAAATCTATACATGGTACGTTTGGTACCGTAGATCACGTAATGGTAACGTGAGTGATTACAAAATTTTCAAACATTTGGGTATTGTAGTTACTTGTCAATTCAATAATCTAAAAGAGCTTAGAAGTCAAATTAGTATTATTATAAGTCAACGTATCGAGAAGACCAATGTAAAACCATGATTTAGGGATGATTTTTGCAAAAAGTATCTAACTTTCGTCATATTAAAAAAGTTTTGATTGCAGAAAGTTACAACTTTTGTCTGCATTTCTCAGAGTTATCTCAAAAAAGAGATATTATTAACTTTGTTCGGTACTACATTTAGCATAAATGAAAAAAGAATCTATGTATATTTACAGAGAGTTGTTTGTACCTACTTTGTCTTGAGAATAAAGTAAAGTAATATTTCAGAGAAACAAACAAAAAATTTAAACAACACATATATACTAGCCCATAAATTGTCGGATTATATCACATGGTAGCTCTAGATATGTTAGATTCCATTTGCAAGAAAAATAAAATAACTATTCAGAATTATTTTGATTTTAACAAAAAAAAAATGAAATGAAATAATTTCTGATTTTTGGATATGTGTTTTGGTAAAGGTGAAAACAGTACAGTTACAAGATTGGTCTCTGTCTCACGACAAATAATTTTTCGCAATTTATAAACTCTGTCTCTGTTATTTTAATAAATGCTATTTAAGGATCCCCACCGAACAATGTTCGTTTTGGGTACTAGTCAATTGCGCCATCGTCCATATATGGGCCTAAATAGAATTTTATGTTAAAAGCCCATTAATTGGTAGTCAATATTATTGGCCCATTAAGAACACTTCCAAAAATGTTAACATCTTGGTTTGTTGTTAATAATAGAGTTCGCGCTTTGCGCAGCTTTTCAGGTTTTCATGGGAATCCCGCCCAATCGCCATTTCACCCAAAATTGGTTTTAGGTTTAAATTTTGAATTTAGTCGTCTTCAAGGAAAGAGAGCGAGAGAGATTAGAGATGGAGTTTAGTATCAGTGGAAATGCGCTCAAGACCTTCGCTAGATCTGTAATCTGCCTCGCACGCGTCGGTAACGAGCTCGTCGTCCAAGCTTCGCCAACACAGGTTCTTTCTTACTCGTTTTATGGGCTTATCGATTGTTTCGTAACCCTAATTTTGACGATTGGGAAGTTATTGGTGTGAATTTTGGAGAATTGGTTAGTTTGGGATGTCGATTAGGGTTTAGGGGTTTCTATATCTCCGTGAGTTTACCAATAATTCTGTATGCACGATTCTGAGAATTAGTTCGAATTCTTCGGTTAAGCATGAGCAAACGACGATGTTTGATCAGTTTCAAGTAATTAGTGAGTTAAGAAGTTATCGGAGTTGAGAAATGATTCTGGATTTTTATAGGGTACTTGTTTTGAGTGGCTTGGGAACGTTTTTGTTGATTGAATTTGTAGTTTATTGCTTATAATTCTTAACATATCTTTCTGATTTGATTTTGTACAATGCTCTATTTCGATTTAGAAATGTTTTTAACATGCAATAGATGTTGGTACTTATCAGATTTGTGTAATACTATTTTCATATTGTTGGATCTAATTTATTTTTGTTTCTTCGAAACGTTCTGCAGCTGGGATTGCACACTTTGAATGCTTCACGTTCTGCTTATCAGTGTATCACATTCCAGTCAAGTTTCTTTGATGCTTATTCTGTTTCTGGTACTCAAGCTCATTTCAGTGTCCTTTTGAAGGTAATTATTTACTATCCTGAAATTTTGAGTGGAGCAAAATGAGTTTATTGGTATTAGTTATTGTTGCTGATATTATCTTTTTTTCCAGGCTGTGTGTTCTGTTCTTAGGACCCCTGTCGCGAGCATTGATCATATGAGTGTGCAGTTGCCAGATCATTACGCATCTAAGGTCAAATGGGCATTGGAGTGTTTGAATGGTAAAGCCATATTTCTTTGTTCTTACACATTGTTTGCTTTTTTTCTGCAACCCTTGTACTCTCTTGTAATTCTGCGTAATTTATCCTTTGTAAACCTGGATGATGCAGAGCAAAATCTATGTTGCAAATGTTTATTGAGACCTCTACATCTTGAATTACGTTATCAGTTTACTGTTTACCTTGAAGAATATGATTATGCTCCTAATTTCATTGGATCCTGGTTTGACTTTGTGTAATCTTTTTCCGAATATGTGCAGGTATGAAGAAAACATATTGGATTACTTGCAATGTGGAACCAGATATACAGCATCTGTCGCTTGATAGGACTAGGTTTCCAAGTAGCTTAGTTGTTCATCCTCGGAATCTTAGCAAGTTGCTTGGAAACTTCCAGTCATCCCTCCACGAAATTACAATAATTGCTACAGACCAAACTTCTTTTCCCTCTGATGCTGCAAGTGAAATAGGTGGAAAGGCTGTTGAGTTTCGAAGCTATGTGGATCCAACCAAAGGTTAGGTAACACTAATAATGCAAAGAGTGGATTAACGAGTCTCCTTGTGTAAGGCTGCTAACAATTCTATTTCCCCAACGTAGATGGTGATTCTTTGTTACATACTCAGCTATGGATAGATCCATCAGAAGAATTTCTGCAGTATATTCACGCAGGTGATCCTGTGGATATCACATTTTCCTTGAAGGAACTTAAGGTATAACATTTCTCCAGCTGAAGCCTGGTTTGACTTTTATCCACCCTTTTTTCGTGTTAATCAGGTGTCTTCAATTATTTTGCAGGCATTTCTTACATTCTGTGAGGGCTGTGAAGCTGACATTCATCTCTTTTTTGAAAAAGCTGGCGAGTAAGAACCATTTCTTCAACATCCTGCGTATCTCGCTTAATAAATCCATCTTTCTGTGTAGCCTTGCAAATTGATTTTGGACAATACTTTTATAATTGATTATGGATAACAAATGCATGTGCTTTTCAAGCATGCTGACGAAATGACCCGATTCAACACTAATTTGCTGCCAGGCCAATACTGATGGCTCCAAAATTTGGCATGGGTGATGGCTCAACCTCAACTTTTGATGCTACACTCGTTCTTGCGACAATGCTTGTGTCTCAGCTTCAGGGAGGAATTCCGCCAGGACCTCAGGAAGCAGCAAACTCAACAGGTGACCATGCTGCTGAGCAAGTAGGATCGGAGCCTCAAGAACGGTCTAGGCAGAATGCCTCTGAGCACCCATCTGATCACACACGAGTTTGGTCTGAACTTTCAGGTAGTAATTAATCTAACAGTTGTGATTTGTATTCATCATTTTGTGTGATAAATAAAAACATACTAACGTCAATGCTGGGCAGCAGGTACTGCCACTAAGAGTGTTAATGGTTCTGCGGAGAGGCCCCAGTCACAGGGACAACCAGACTTGAATATCCAAAGAATTAAAGATATGGAAATATCAAAAGGTGCACCAGCTGGAGACAATGTTCCCGGACCTTCTAATTCGTATCCTTCACGTTACATCTCTCACAATCATTGTTATGTTTCTTGGCCTGTTTAGCTGTTAAGCTTTAGAGCTTAGTCCATAACAGATTAGAAATAGTATAGTTGCAATTTACTTCTAAGGTTCCTCTACTGGGCTGTTTAACTGCTAATCATTTTAGCATGCTCAGTGACCCAAAACCACATATCTCCACTATATGCATTGTCATCCTTGACTTTATGCCAGCCAACATCCCAGACAGATGGATCATGCTGAAGGATCTCGAGGTACCTGCAAAGCTTTTCTACAGCCTTGTCTCTGTCTTTTCTCGTTACTTATTCTTAAATTTATTCACTTCTCTGCACTTGATCCTCAGTACGGGTTGAGAACAACCAAGGGTTCTCCCAGCGTCATCCTAGTAACTGGGTGGATGCAAGTGAGGATGAAGACGAGGACGAGGACGACGGTGTTGAGGCGACGCCACCTCACCATGAAGATTACTAAGTAACCCCTTCTCCTTGAAGTTTTCCTCGTCTCATTCAACTGTAAGAGCTCAATCCTTCTCTCAACCATTTAATAACTTTGACTCTAACCAATTACAAAAGAAGTTGATGAAACTATATGACATTGTAATACAAAGAGCTACACACCATATTCTTAATTAGATGCACTTTAACTTGCAAGAAAGATATGTTTCTGGTTTATGATTTCACTGATGGCACCACCAAATGCAATCAAACTTTTGTTTTCATTTGTTATCATCTGTTGTAAATGAAATTAGTCTTTTAGTAAATCAGGATTAAATTAAGAGTAAGAAACAAGAGTTAAAATCTAAAGTTCCTAACCATTGTTATTCAACTTGGGGAACTGAACTCTTAATTTGATCTCATTGTACATTTCTTTTTCCAGGAACAAGTTCCTCAGAAGATCACAGAAACATATACATATAATTCTCTGCGTCTTAGGGTAAGGTGTCTCTCTCTATCTCAAATAGATTAGAAGAAGAAAAGTAAGACTATATGCATATATGTGTAGTGTTAGGTGCTCCATCCACCATAACCAAACTTAATCTTTACTTGGCAAAACTTCAGAATCGCGTGCTGTGGTGTTTGGTCATGTTTGTTTGTTATGCACTTGCTTTTATGTAACTTGACATAGAAATAGTATGCCAACACACTTGCCTGCTTTTTGTATTACCCATTCTCTTTGCTTTTCCTCCGAACAGAACTCAAAATGTTCATAACTCATACCTTTTTAGCTAGGCCAAGATTGTTTTAGACACTAACCTTTGCTTTCTTCGTTTGTTTAAAGAAAAAGAACAATAATTGAGAGAAGGTTTTTCATGAATCTGCTATAAAAGTTAGCAATGAGACAATGAAATGGGTCACTAAATTTAAATGTTCATCAAAGGTACCACCAACCACTATCTCTCTTTATACGCTTAAATTACTAAAAGGTGGCTAACAAGTCCAAAGAAAGGGACAATTACAAAATTATGTTTGTCTCCTTTTTATAATCTTTGGAAATTGATACTATTCTTCATTTTTAATTTAAAGATAGCTCTTTCTCTTTAAAAAAAGGTATGTCTACTTGATAAAAGAGGTTCTCCATAACTTTGGAATCTTGTGTCTTTTTCATTTTTTGATTTCCTCATCATTGGTATCTTATTCGTGATAGCCTCTCATAAGAAAAGTAAGGAACTTTGCTTCGCATTACATATCCGTGTTATGTAATTTTGTTCTTTTTGCATTATTAATTTTTCGCTTCCATCAATTATTTCATATGATAAATTTATGTGTTGTGATATGTCCCTCCAGATAACTATTAACATTTGTCGTGGTCTTTCTAATCATTACTCCTTTTTATAACTACTAATCACTACTAACATATGATTGTTAGTAATCTATCAGATATTTGATAATACAGTCGAATAAACCAAATGCTTATAATCACACTAAACATTACATTATAAATTTTGGAAACAAAACATAAAAAACTAGTTAAAGCCTAAAGAGGCCAGCTGGCTCTTGGGATTAAACTTGGTAACGCGCAAACGCCGTCCTTGACTTGGGCCCCACTTTGGTCTTTAACGGTTTCGTTTGCACGTTACGCGCCGCCGTTCTCTTTCCAACGCCGTCCAAGTGTCGACGTTATCCCGGAGAGAAATAAGATAATAGTAATAAAAAGACAAACTAGCCGTTGTTCTGATCACAGTTTAAAAAATGAATTGGGTATTGTGTAAAAGATCCTCCGAAGCATTCATGGGTTGTGTTTTAAAAATATTCTGTAAACAATAGTGAAGCTTTATGGATCATAAAACGGTCACACGTTGTATATATTAATATGAACCATTTCGACATCAAACTAATCTTATTTCATTTAGACATCACTCTATGTAAACTTTTGTTTTTTGTCAACCGATAGATAGTGCTACCCATGAAGATAGTGCGTATAAAAAATGTAACAATGTTTGGAGAGTGGTAGTCATGTTTTACATTGACTTTTCACCAATAGGACCAAGTTCGTATCTTAACCAAATTTGGAGTGTATCCATGAGATTATATCTAGAATTAATTAATATCCATATTGAGGAACTCACGAACTATCACAATTAATTGAATGTTTTTGAGTTTGCAAATACTATGGATATGACTTTAAAAATGAAATTGATGATTTAGGACTTCATAATTATAGTAAAACAACAATAAATTAATGATATTGTGAGTCGATAAACTAATTTGAAACCGTTATTAGTTTGTAAAGAATTTTTCTGTATTATCAAAATATTTTAAGACCGACAAAAAATATTCCGGGAAAGGAGATAACGTGCGTTAACATTAACGGAGATGCCGTCTAACCATTCCGCTAATGGAGCGGCCGAGAAGGAACAAAGACAAAACCGGTCAACCAGCTCCTGCTTTGCGGTGCCCTCGGTTTCATCCGCTAATTACATAATTGCCATTAATTAGTTTTTTAGTAAACGCCTTTGTACATTATATCTATAACTAAGATTTTGTTATGTCAATGGTAAAATAATACTAGAAGACTCAAGATTATGCTCTAAAGTGTTACAATATTAGCCTAATTGTAATTTAAAATCTAAATTCGGAAGCCGTCCTAATAAGCTACAACCTAGAAGTCGTGGAGGCACGAAACACATATCCAAAACATAAAAATAACCCAACGAATATTTCAAAGCTTAGAAACTGTAACCTTATGATTAAAATAAAACAAACGAATATGCCTAATTGTATGTAAGTCAATTACACAAATTAAAATAAACAAAACAAAATAAAACGCGTACCTGTTCTTAAAAAAATAATAATTAAGCATGGCACTTTCCGTAAATAAACCAACTAAACAAGCCCTTTCTAATAAATTCTCCAGGTTATAAGAAGCTACACACCCTTACTAACCTTGTTGTATATCAAGCTGTGTACAGAGAAACCAAAAACAAAACTCACAAAGACGAACCCAAACCAAAAGACTCTGATTGATCCAGAAGGTTCTTGTAATAAAAGATGAACACTCGTTCGATCTACGCCGTTATTGTCATCTTCGCGATCATAATCTCCACCGTCGAATCAACAGTCGAGTTCGGAGATTCGCTAGACTTCGTAAGAGCCGGATCTTCGCTCTTCTCCTCCTCGGGATGCAAAGGATCGATCGCTGAGTGTATAGCAGAAGAAGAAGAGATGGAGTTCGATTCAGAGATCAGTCGGCGTATTTTAGCACAGAAGAAGTATGTTAGCTACGGTGCAATGAGGAGAAACAGTGTTCCTTGCTCACGTCGCGGCGCATCTTACTACAACTGCCAACGTGGAGCTCAGGCGAATCCTTATCGCCGTGGATGCAGCGCCATCACCAGATGCAGACGTTGAAGAGAAAAAAAAAAGAAGAAGATGAGTGACTTGAATTTCCTATTTTGCCCCCCTCTCTTTTGTGTTTTTTTCTTTTTCCGATTTTATTTTTTCATTTTAATTTATTTTCCGGGATATATGGGTTTGATTATACATTTGGAAACTAAACTATAGTATTTGTTTTTGGAAAAACAAAACAAAAAAAAATGGTTCTTGTTTATTTTATTTTTTTTGGTTGTTTAATACTATATATATATATATAAATAAATAATTTAAAGTTGCGTAGATTAAAAATAGTTATTAGTCCGAGAAGTTGCTTGAGATCTGTGTGTTTTATATTGTTAAAAATTAAGTGGAATTACCGTTGTTAATAAATTTTGAATCTGAGTTTTTGGACTTTGGAATAAAGTATGTGTGTATGATAAATTAATTAAGGAGAAATGAATTCCTTTATTACCTGTTGGTGGCATGTTGGCTTATAAGGTAATGATGGGACCATCACAGCCTAACACGCTCATTTCAGAAAGATTATTTTTTTTCGTTGTTAATTAATTTATTATCATCGTGGAAACTTCGTTTCGGCTGTAATTGTATTTTCTTGTATGTAGTTTCCATTCAATTATTATGCATTGCTGAATAGGCATTATAGACATTATTATTTGACACTGTTGAGACTCGAATTAGGCGAATGTTTGATGAATATCAAAAGTTAGAAACAAGACTAATAAGTTTGGATGTCATGTGAAATAAATTCTCAGATGGAAACACACAGGTGAATTTTATATACAACTTGGGAATATCTTTAATTTACAACAAAAAAGAAATGAAAACCACCAAAACATTGATGTGACTAAAAAAGAAATCTGTGACAGTTTCATAGTTAGATTAGTGTGGATAATACTATGCAGTGCGGGAATATTTTTTGCAGTTTTGGTTCTCGTTGCTGTCTTGTAGAATTATGTGATTTTACATTAGTCTGATGAAGGAGTTATTGAATTTTTTTTAGAATTTACAAAATTCAATTATTAATAGCAAGGGTTTAGAGGATACTCTACATGAGAATGCATTTGACATCAAATCGCATGCTATTATTCCTTATATATAAAGCACATACTCATGATCAAACAGCTTTATATAAGGAATAATAATATACAATTTGGTGTTTCAGTGAACAAAGCATTTTTTTTGTTATACCAATCTAGAGAATGAAAGTACATAGGCTGAGTCTATGACCATAATAAAAGCTCTTGAATAAACTATAAAATAAAGCAATATGATGCAAAAAACACATAACAGCAACCAGAGATTACCAAATCTCAAGACCCTTTAAAAACCCATATAATAACCCAAAAACAAAGGAGTTTTTAAAAAATATCTCCAAGCAGAAATAAAACTAATATGCTTAATAACATTTGAAGTTCAACTCGAGTTTCTCATGTCTTGTTGTTACAAGCTATTCTATATTTTGACATATCAATATGACCAAATCAACTATATTTTCCGCTAATTAGCCAAAAGACTATTCTCATAATACTATATGAGATTTAAATAGAAATAGTGTTAGGCTGTTAGCATTAAAACAATTTTACACGATTTGCATAAACTAACTAACACCGTCTTACATAAGTTTCTTAGCAAAAAGATTTTCAATTAATCTAATTCCTTTTCAAACGAAAGTGAGTACCCATAAACAAAATTATGAACTAGAAAATGCAAATAAGCTATTTTAACGAAATTTCTAATTCAATAAAGTATTAACAAAGTTTTTGCAACACGATCACATTTTCACATGTATTAGACATCACACACGAGAAAAACACCATCATATGCTTTTAAGAATACAAGGTCTAAATTTGTACAAAATTATTATAAGCATTTGTATTTTCTTCTCAAATCGATATTAACCAAAAATAAACTATATTTTTAAAAATGAGAGATTTATAGACTAATCAAAATTCCTTTGGTGTTAATTTATTTGAAAGTCATTAAATTGACTAATTTATCAATTGTTTCCAAACCATAAACATAAGTTTAATAAACACTAAACATTTT